>CAWUFW010020937.1:0-135937 GCA_963921515.1 Calotriton arnoldi
CATCCCACCTAGAGGCAACTCTTTTTGCATTTTGTATAGCGGCCTGCCTGGTCGCGGGATTGCACCACCGCGAAACACTTGCGGGTCTGCGGCTGCTTTATTGGGGCAGCTAACTGTGAAACAGGAGGTGCCTGTTATATGCAGGGGTGCCGGCGCGAACATCGGCAATCCTTTTAAAGACATTTTGGAATGTGAGTGTCGGCGGCGACCCACTTGGGTTTTACTGAACCACCAGTCCCAGGAAGCATTGCTTCAGGTGGTTCACCTGAGCATAATTATTACGGGGATTTACTGGTGGTTGCCGCACGCCGTCACGTCACATGGTCTGCCACTGAAGAGGGCGTTGGCCCGAAACGCATCTGGCAGGAAACCAGAAAAGGACTTTGTTCATGGCGTGTGCCCTTGCTTTGGCGTAATCTCCACCTGGGAGTGCATCCCACCTAGAGGCAACTCTTTTTGCATTTTGTATAGCGGCCTGCCTGGTCGCGGGATTGCACCACCGCGAAACACTTGCGGGTCCGCGGCTGCTTTATTGGGCAGCTAAGTGTGGAACAGGAGGTGCCTGTTATATGCAGTGGTGCCAGCGCGAACATCGGCAATCCTTTTAAAGACATTTTTTAATGTGAGTGTCGGCGGCGACCCACTTGGGTTTTACTGAACCACCAGTCCCAGGAAGCATTGCTTCAGGTGGTTCACCTGAGCATAATTATTACGGGGATTTACTGGTGGTTGCCGCATGCCATCACGTCACATGGTCTGCCACTGAAGAGGGCGTTGGCCCGAAACGCGTCTGGCAGGAAACCAGAAAAGGACTTTGTTCATGGCGTGTGCCCTTGCTTTGGCGTAATCTCCACCTGGGAGTGCATCCCACCTAGAGGCAACTCTTTTTGCATTTTGTATAGCGGCCTTCCTGGTCGCGGGATTGCACCACCGCGAAACACTTGCGGGTCCATGGCTGCTTTATTGGGGCGATACAAAAGAGGATGATGGACGGAACGTTTGAGCCAATCAAACACTCACCCCAGTCAACTGATCTGGGTTTAATCCATCATCATTCTTTAGCTCACTCCACCACCCCAGTTCAGACATGGCCATATGCAAATCAGTCTGACCCTGTGCCTCATGGGAACAGTCCAGCCCGAACTGCCAAGCCATGTCTTCCCTGGACCGGAAACAAGCATCCTAGGACCGGTTTCTGGCATTCCAGCCGTCATCAGCCAGGCTTACTTGAATCCAGTGGCAAAGTGAGCAAGGGACCCACGTCTGGGCATACCCCGCCAACTTAGGGCGAACAAGCGATACAAAAGGGGATGATGGACGGAACGTTTGAGCCAATCAAACACTCACCCCCAGTCAACTGATCTGGGTTTAATCCATCATCATTCTTTAGCTCACTCCACCACCCCAGTTCAGACATGGCCATATGCAAATCAGTCTGACCCTGTGCCTCATGGGAACAGTCCAGCCCGAACTGCCAAGCCATGTCTTCCCTGGACCGGAAACAAGCATCCTAGGACCGGTTTCTGGCATTCCAGCCGTCATCAGCCAGGCTTGCTTGAATCCAGTGGCAAAGTGAGCAAGGGACCCACGTCTGGGCATACCCCCGCCAACTTAGGGCGAACAAAGCGATACAAAGGGGATGATGGACGGAACGTTTGAGCCAATCAAACACTCACCCCCAGTCAACTGATCTGGGTTTAATCCATCATCATTCTTTAGCTCACTCCACCACCCCAGTTCAGACATGGCCATATGCAAATCAGTCTGACCCTGTGCCTCATGGGAACAGTCCAGCCCGAACTGCCAAGCCATGTCTTCCTGGACCGGAAACAAGCATCCTAGGACCGGTTTCTGGCATTCCAGCCGTCATCAGCCAGGCTTGCTTGAATCCAGTGGCAAAGTGAGCAAGGGACCCACGTCTGGGCATACCCCGCCAACTTAGGGCGTAACAAAGCGATACAAAAGGGGATGATGGACGGAACGTTTGAGCCAATCAAACACTCACCCCCAGTCAACTGATCTGGGTTTAATCCATCATCATTCTTTAGCTCACTCCACCACCCCAGTTCAGACATGGCCATATGCAAATCAGTCTGACCCTGTGCCTCATGGGAACAGTCCAGCCCGAACTGCCAAGCCATGTCTTCCCTGGACCGGAAACAAGCATCCTAGGACCGGTTTCTGGCATTACAGCCGTCATCAGCCAGGCTTGCTTGAATCCAGTGGCAAAGTGAGCAAGGGACCCACGTCTGGGCATACCCCGCCAACTTAGGGCGAACAAAGCGATACAAAGGGGATGATGGACGGAACGTTTGAGCCAATCAAACACTCACCCCCAGTCAACTGATCTGGGTTTAATCCATCATCATTCTTTAGCTCACTCCACCACCCCAGTTCAGACATGGCCATATGCAAATCAGTCTGACCCTGTGCCTCATGGGAACAGTCCAGCCCGAACTGCCAAGCCATGTCTTCCCTGGACCGGAAACAAGCATCCTAGGACCGGTTTCTGGCATTCCAGCCGTCATCAGCCAGGCTTGCTTGAATCCAGTGGCAAAGTGAGCAAGGGACCCACGTCTGGGCATACCCCGCCAACTTAGGGCGAACAAAGCGATACAAAAGGGGATGATGGACGGAACGTTTGAGCCAATCAAACACTCACCCCCAGTCAACTGATCTGGGTTTAATCCATCATCATTCTTTAGCTCACTCCACCACCCCAGTTCAGACATGGCCATATGCAAATCAGTCTGACCCTGTGCCTCATGGGAACAGTCCAGCCCGAACTGCCAAGCCATGTCTTCCCTGGACCGGAAACAAGCATCCTAGGACCGGTTTCTGGCATTACAGCCGTCATCAGCCAGGCTTGCTTGAATCCAGTGGCAAAGTGAGCAAGGGACCCACGTCTGGGCATACCCCGCCAACTTAGGGCGAACAAAGCGATACAAAGGGATGATGGACGGAACGTTTGAGCCAATCAAACACTCACCCCCAGTCAACTGATCTGGGTTTAATCCATCATCATTCTTTAGCTCACTCCACCACCCCAGTTCAGACATGGCCATATGCAAATCAGTCTGACCCTGTGCCTCATGGGAACAGTCCAGCCCGAACTGCCAAGCCATGTCTTCCCTGGACCGGAAACAAGCATCCTAGGACCGGTTTCTGGCATTCCAGCCGTCATCAGCCAGGCTTGCTTGAATCCAGTGGCAAAGTGAGCAAGGGACCCACGTCTGGGCATACCCTCGCCAACTTAGGGCGAACAAAGCGATACAAAGGGGATGATGGACGGAGCGTTTGAGCCAATCAAACACTCACCCCCAGTCAACTGATCTGGGTTTAATCCATCATCATTCTTTAGCTCACTCCACCACCCCAGTTCAGACATGGCCATATGCAAATCAGTCTGACCCTGTGCCTCATGGGAACAGTCCAGCCCGAACTGCCAAGCCATGTCTTCCCTGGACCGGAAACAAGCATCCTAGGACCGGCTTCTGGCATTCCAGCCGTCATCAGCCAGGCTTGCTTGAATCCAGTGGCAAAGTGAGCAAGGGACCCACGTCTGGGCATACCCCCGCCAACTTAGGGCGAACAAGCGATACAAAGGGATGATGGACGGAACGTTTGAGCCAATCAAACACTCACCCCAGTCAACTGATCTGGGTTTAATCCATCATCATTCTTTAGCTCACTCCACCACCCCAGTTCAGACATGGCCATATGCAAATCAGTCTGACCCTGTGCCTCATGGGAACAGTCCAGCCCGAACTGCCAAGCCATGTCTTCCCTGGACCGGAAACAAGCATCCTAGGACCGGTTTCTGGCATTCCAGCCGTCATCAGCCAGGCTTGCTTGAATCCAGTGGCAAAGTGAGCAAGGGACCCACGTCTGGGCATACCCCCGCCAACTTAGGGCGAACAAAGCGATACAAAGGGGATGATGGACGGAACGTTTGAGCCAATCAAACACTCACCCCCAGTCAACTGATCTGGGTTTAATCCATCATCATTCTTTAGCTCACTCCACCACCCCAGTTCAGACATGGCCATATGCAAATCAGTCTGACCCTGTGCCTCATGGGAACAGTCCAGCCCGAACTGCCAAGCCATGTCTTCCCTGGACCGGAAACAAGCATCCTAGGACCGGTTTCTGGCATTCCAGCCGTCATCAGCCAGGCTTGCTTGAATCCAGTGGCAAAGTGAGCAAGGGACCCACGTCTGGGCATACCCCCGCCAACTTAGGGCGAACAAGCGATACAAAAGGGGATGATGGACGGAACGTTTGAGCCAATCAAACACTCACCCCCAGTCAACTGATCTGGGTTTAATCCATCATCATTCTTTAGCTCACTCCACCACCCCAGTTCAGACATGGCCATATGCAAATCAGTCTGACCCTGTGCCTCATGGGAACAGTCCAGCCCGAACTGCCAAGCCATGTCTTCCCTGGACCGGAAACAAGCATCCTAGGACCGGCTTCTGGCATTCCAGCCGTCATCAGCCAGGCTTGCTTGAATCCAGTGGCAAAGTGAGCAAGGGACCCACGTCTGGGCATACCCCGCCAACTTAGGGCGAACAAGCGATACAAAAGGGGATGATGGACGGAACGCTTGAGCCAAACAAACACTCACCCCCAGTCAACTGATCTGGGTTTAATCCATCATCATTCTTTAGCTCACTCCACCACCCCAGTTCAGACATGGCCATATGCAATCAGTCTGATCCCTGTGCCTCATGGGAACAGTCCAGCCCGAACTGCCAAGCCATGTCTTCCCTGGACCGGAAACAAGCATCCTAGGACCGGTTTCTGGCATTCCAGCCGTCATCAGCCAGGCTTGCTTGAATCCAGTGGCAAAGTGAGCAAGGGACCCACGTCTGGGCATACCCCGCCAACTTAGGGCGAACAAGCGATACAAAAGGGGATGATGGACGGAACGTTTGAGCCAATCAAACACTCACCCCCAGTCAACTGATCTGGGTTTAATCCATCATCATTCTTTAGCTCACTCCACCACCCCAGTTCAGACATGGCCATATGCAAATCAGTCTGACCCTGTGCCTCATGGGAACAGTCCAGCCCGAACTGCCAAGCCATGTCTTCCCTGGACCGGAAACAAGCATCCTAGGACCGGTTTCTGGCATTCCAGCCGTCATCAGCCAGGCTTGCTTGAATCCAGTGGCAAAGTGAGCAAGGGACCCACGTCTGGGCATACCCCGCCAACTTAGGGCGAACAAAGCGATACAAAAGGGGATGATGGACGGAACGTTTGTATGCCCAGACGTGGGTCCCTTGCTCACTTTGCCACTGGATTCAAGCAAGCCTGGCTGATGACGGCTGGAATGCCAGAAACCGGTCCTAGGATGCTTGTTTCCGGTCCAGGGAAGACATGGCTTGGCAGTTCGGGCTGGACTGTTCCCATGAGGCACAGGGTCAGACTGATTTGCATATGGCCATGTCTGAACTTGGGTGGTGGAGTGAGCTAAAGAATGATGATGGATTGAACCCAGATCAGTTGACTGAGGTGAGTGTTTGATTGGCTCAAACGTTCCGTCCATCATCCCTTTTGTATCGCTTTGTTCGCCCTAAGTTGGCGGGGTATGCCCAGACGTGGGTCCCTTGCTCACTTTGCCACTGGATTCAAGCAAGCCTGGCTGATGACGGCTGGAATGCCAGAAACCGGTCCTAGGATGCTTGTTTCCGGTCCAGGGAAGACATGGCTTGGCAGTTCGGGCTGGACTGTTCCCATGAGGCACAGGGTCAGACTGATTTGCATATGGCCATGTCTGAACTGGGGTGGTGGAGTGAGCTAAAGAATGATGATGGATTGAACCCAGATCAGTTGACTGGGGGTGAGTGTTTGATTGGCTCAAACGTTCCGTCCATCATCCCCTTTTGTATCGCTTTGTTCGCCCTAAGTTGGCGGGGTATGCCCAGACGTGGGTCCCTTGCTCACTTTGCCACTGGATTCAAGCAAGCCTGGCTGATGACGGCTGGAATGCCAGAAACCGGTCCTAGGATGCTTGTTTCCGGTCCAGGGAAGACATGGCTTGGCAGTTCGGGCTGGACTGTTCCCATGAGGCACAGGGTCAGACTGATTTGCATATGGCCATGTCTGAACTGGGGTGGTGGAGTGAGCTAAAGAATGATGATGGATTGAACCCAGATCAGTTGACTGGGGGTGAGTGTTTGATTGGCTCAAACGTTCCGTCCATCATCCCCTTTGTATCGCTTTGTTCGCCCTCAGTTGGCGGGGGTATGCCCAGACGTGGGTCCCTTGCTCACTTTGCCACTGGATTCAAGCAAGCCTGGCTGATGACGGCTGGAATGCCAGAAACCGGTCCTAGGATGCTTGTTTCCGGTCCAGGGAAGACATGGCTTGGCAGTTCGGGCTGGACTGTTCCCATGAGGCACAGGGTCAGACTGATTTGCATATGGCCATGTCTGAACTGGGGTGGTGGAGTGAGCTAAAGAATGATGATGGATTGAACCCAGATCAGTTGACTGGGGGTGAGTGTTTGATTGGCTCAAACGTTCCGTCCATCATCCCCTTTTGTATCGCTTTGTTCGCCCTAAGTTGGCGGGGGTATGCCCAGACGTGGGTCCCTTGCTCACTTTGCCACTGGATTCAAGCAAGCCTGGCTGATGACGGCTGGAATGCCAGAAACCGGTCCTAGGATGCTTGTTTCCGGTCCAGGGAAGACATGGCTTGGCAGTTCGGGCTGGACTGTTCCCATGAGGCACAGGGTCAGACTGATTTGCATATGGCCATGTCTGAACTGGGGTGGTGGAGTGAGCTAAAGAATGATGATGGATTGAACCCAGATCAGTTGACTGGGGGTGAGTGTTTGATTGGCTCAAACGTTCCGTCCATCATCCCCTTTTGTATCGCTTTGTTCGCCCTAAGTTGGCGGGGTATGCCCAGACGTGGGTCCCTTGCTCACTTTGCCACTGGATTCAAGCAAGCCTGGCTGATGACGGCTGGAATGCCAGAAACCGGTCCTAGGATGCTTGTTTCCGGTCCAGGGAAGACATGGCTTGGCAGTTCGGGCTGGACTGTTCCCATGAGGCACAGGGTCAGACTGATTTGCATATGGCCATGTCTGAACTGGGGTGGTGGAGTGAGCTAAAGAATGATGATGGATTGAACCCAGATCAGTTGACTGGGGGTGAGTGTTTGATTGGCTCAAACGTTCCGTCCATCATCCCCTTTGTATCGCTTGTTCGCCCTAAGTTGGCGGGGGTATGCCCAGACGTGGGTCCCTTGCTCACTTTGCCACTGGATTCAAGCAAGCCTGGCTGATGACGGCTGGAATGCCAGAAACCGGTCCTAGGATGCTTGTTTCCGGTCCAGGGAAGACATGGCTTGGCAGTTCGGGCTGGACTGTTCCCATGAGGCACAGGGTCAGACTGATTTGCATATGGCCATGTCTGAACTGGGGTGGTGGAGTGAGCTAAAGAATGATGATGGATTGAACCCAGATCAGTTGACTGGGGGTGAGTGTTTGATTGGCTCAAACGTTCCGTCCATCATCCCCTTTGTATCGCTTTGTTCGCCCTAAGTTGGCGGGGTATGCCCAGACGTGGGTCCCTTGCTCACTTTGCCACTGGATTCAAGCAAGCCTGGCTGATGACGGATGGAATGCCAGAAACCGGTCCTAGGATGCTTGTTTCCGGTCCAGGGAAGACATGGCTTGGCAGTTCGGGCTGGACTGTTCCCATGAGGCACAGGGTCAGACTGATTTACATATGGCCATGTCTGAACTGGGGTGGTGGAGTGAGCTAAAGAATGATGATGGATTGAACCCAGATCAGTTGACTGGGGGTGAGTGTTTGATTGGCTCAAGCGTTCCGTCCATCATCCCCTTTTGTATCGCTTTGTTCGCCCTAAGTTGGCGGGGTATGCCCAGACGTGGGTCCCTTGCTCACTTTGCCACTGGATTCAAGCAAGCCTGGCTGATGACGGCTGGAATGCCAGAAACCGGTCCTAGGATGCTTGTTTCCGGTCCAGGAAGACATGGCTTGGCAGTTCGGGCTGGACTGTTCCCATGAGGCACAGGGTCAGACTGATTTGCATATGGCCATGTCTGAACTGGGGTGGTGGAGTGAGCTAAAGAATGATGATGGATTGAACCCAGATCAGTTGACTGGGGGTGAGTGTTTGATTGGCTCAAACGTTCCGTCCATCATCCCCTTTTGTATCGCTTTGTTCGCCCTAAGTTGGCGGGGTATGCCCAGACGTGGGTCCCTTGCTCACTTTGCCACTGGATTCAAGCAAGCCTGGCTGATGACGGCTGGAATGCCAGAAACCGGTCCTAGGATGCTTGTTTCCGGTCCAGGGAAGACATGGCTTGGCAGTTCGGGCTGGACTGTTCCCATGAGGCACAGGGTCAGACTGATTTGCATATGGCCATGTCTGAACTGGGGTGGTGGAGTGAGCTAAAGAATGATGATGGATTGAACCCAGATCAGTTGACTGGGGGTGAGTGTTTGATTGGCTCAAACGTTCCGTCCATCATCCCCTTTTGTATCGCTTTGTTCGCCCTAAGTTGGCGGGGTATGCCCAGACGTGGGTCCCTTGCTCACTTTGCCACTGGATTCAAGCAAGCCTGGCTGATGACGGCTGGAATGCCAGAAACCGGTCCTAGGATGCTTGTTTCCGGTCCAGGGAAGACATGGCTTGGCAGTTCGGGCTGGACTGTTCCCATGAGGCACAGGGTCAGACTGATTTGCATATGGCCATGTCTGAACTGGGGTGGTGGAGTGAGCTAAAGAATGATGATGGATTGAACCCAGATCAGTTGACTGGGGGTGAGTGTTTGATTGGCTCAAGCGTTCCGTCCATCATCCCCTTTTGTATCGCTTTGTTCGCCCTAAGTTGGCGGGGTATGCCCAGACGTGGGTCCCTTGCTCACTTTGCCACTGGATTCAAGCAAGCCTGGCTGATGACAGCTGGAATGCCAGAAACCGGTCCTAGGATGCTTGTTTCCGGTCCAGGGAAGACATGGCTTGGCAGTTCGGGCTGGACTGTTCCCATGAGGCACAGGGTCAGACTGATTTGCATATGGCCATGTCTGAACTGGGGTGGTGGAGTGAGCTAAAGAATGATGATGGATTGAACCCAGATCAGTTGACTGGGGGTGAGTGTTTGATTGGCTCAAACGTTCCGTCCATCATCCCCTTTGTATCGCTTTGTTCGCCCTAAGTTGGCGGGGGTATGCCCAGACGTGGGTCCCTTGCTCACTTTGCCACTGGATTCAAGCAAGCCTGGCTGATGACGGCTGGAATGCCAGAAACCGGTCCTAGGATGCTTGTTTCCGGTCCAGGAAGACATGGCTTGGCAGTTCGGGCTGGACTGTTCCCATGAGGCACAGGGTCAGACTGATTTGCATATGGCCATGTCTGAACTGGGGTGGTGGAGTGAGCTAAAGAATGATGATGGATTGAACCCAGATCAGTTGACTGGGGGTGAGTGTTTGATTGGCTCAAACGTTCCGTCCATCATCCCCTTTTGTATCGCTTTGTTCGCCCTAAGTTGGCGGGGGTATGCCCAGACGTGGGTCCCTTGCTCACTTTGCCACTGGATTCAAGCAAGCCTGGCTGATGACGGCTGGAATGCCAGAAACCGGTCCTAGGATGCTTGTTTCCGGTCCAGGGAAGACATGGCTTGGCAGTTCGGGCTGGACTGTTCCCATGAGGCACAGGGTCAGACTGATTTGCATATGGCCATGTCTGAACTGGGGTGGTGGAGTGAGCTAAAGAATGATGATGGATTGAACCCAGATCAGTTGACTGGGGGTGAGTGTTTGATTGGCTCAAACGTTCCGTCCATCATCCCCTTTTGTATCGCTTTGTTCGCCCTCAGTTGGCGGGGGTATGCCCAGACGTGGGTCCCTTGCTCACTTTGCCACTGGATTCAAGCAAGCCTGGCTGATGACGGCTGGAATGCCAGAAACCGGTCCTAGGATGCTTGTTTCCGGTCCAGGGAAGACATGGCTTGGCAGTTCGGGCTGGACTGTTCCCATGAGGCACAGGGTCAGACTGATTTGCATATGGCCATGTCTGAACTGGGGTGGTGGAGTGAGCTAAAGAATGATGATGGATTGAACCCAGATCAGTTGACTGGGGGTGAGTGTTTGATTGGCTCAAACGTTCCGTCCATCATCCCCTTTTGTATCGCTTTGTTCGCCCTAAGTTGGCGGGGGTATGCCCAGACGTGGGTCCCTTGCTCACTTTGCCACTGGATTCAAGCAAGCCTGGCTGATGACGGCTGGAATGCCAGAAACCGGTCCTAGGATGCTTGTTTCCGGTCCAGGGAAGACATGGCTTGGCAGTTCGGGCTGGACTGTTCCCATGAGGCACAGGGTCAGACTGATTTGCATATGGCCATGTCTGAACTGGGGTGGTGGAGTGAGCTAAAGAATGATGATGGATTGAACCCAGATCAGTTGACTGGGGGTGAGTGTTTGATTGGCTCAAACGTTCCGTCCATCATCCCCTTTTGTATCGCTTTGTTCGCCCTAAGTTGGCGGGGGTATGCCCAGACGTGGGTCCCTTGCTCACTTTGCCACTGGATTCAAGCAAGCCTGGCTGATGACGGCTGGAATGCCAGAAACCGGTCCTAGGATGCTTGTTTCCGGTCCAGGGAAGACATGGCTTGGCAGTTCGGGCTGGACTGTTCCCATGAGGCACAGGGTCAGACTGATTTGCATATGGCCATGTCTGAACTGGGGTGGTGGAGTGAGCTAAAGAATGATGATGGATTGAACCCAGATCAGTTGACTGGGGGTGAGTGTTTGATTGGCTCAAACGTTCCGTCCATCATCCCCTTTTGTATCGCTTTGTTCGCCCTAAGTTGGCGGGGGTATGCCCAGACGTGGGTCCCTTGCTCACTTTGCCACTGGATTCAAGCAAGCCTGGCTGATGACGGCTGGAATGCCAGAAACCGGTCCTAGGATGCTTGTTTCCGGTCCAGGGAAGACATGGCTTGGCAGTTCGGGCTGGACTGTTCCCATGAGGCACAGGGTCAGACTGATTTGCATATGGCCATGTCTGAACTGGGGTGGTGGAGTGAGCTAAAGAATGATGATGGATTGAACCCAGATCAGTTGACTGGGGGTGAGTGTTTGATTGGCTCAAACGTTCCGTCCATCATCCCCTTTTGTATCGCTTTGTTCGCCCTAAGTTGGCGGGGGTATGCCCAGACGTGGGTCCCTTGCTCACTTTGCCACTGGATTCAAGCAAGCCTGGCTGATGACGGCTGGAATGCCAGAAACCGGTCCTAGGATGCTTGTTTCCGGTCCAGGGAAGACATGGCTTGGCAGTTCGGGCTGGACTGTTCCCATGAGGCACAGGGTCAGACTGATTTACATATGGCCATGTCTGAACTGGGGTGGTGGAGTGAGCTAAAGAATGATGATGGATTGAACCCAGATCAGTTGACTGGGGGTGAGTGTTTGATTGGCTCAAACGTTCCGTCCATCATCCCCTTTTGTATCGCTTTGTTCGCCCTAAGTTGGCGGGGGTATGCCCAGACGTGGGTCCCTTGCTCACTTTGCCACTGGATTCAAGCAAGCCTGGCTGATGACGGCTGGAATGCCAGAAACCGGTCCTAGGATGCTTGTTTCCGGTCCAGGGAAGACATGGCTTGGCAGTTCGGGCTGGACTGTTCCCATGAGGCACAGGGTCAGACTGATTTGCATATGGCCATGTCTGAACTGGGGTGGTGGAGTGAGCTAAAGAATGATGATGGATTGAACCCAGATCAGTTGACTGGGGGTGAGTGTTTGATTGGCTCAAACGTTCCGTCCATCATCCCCTTTTGTATCGCTTTGTTCGCCCTAAGTTGGCGGGGGTATGCCCAGACGTGGGTCCCTTGCTCACTTTGCCACTGGATTCAAGCAAGCCTGGCTGATGACGGCTGGAATGCCAGAAACCGGTCCTAGGATGCTTGTTTCCGGTCCAGGGAAGACATGGCTTGGCAGTTCGGGCTGGACTGTTCCCATGAGGCACAGGGTCAGACTGATTTGCATATGGCCATGTCTGAACTGGGGTGGTGGAGTGAGCTAAAGAATGATGATGGATTGAACCCAGATCAGTTGACTGGGGGTGAGTGTTTGATTGGCTCAAACGTTCCGTCCATCATCCCCTTTTGTATCGCTTTGTTCGCCCTAAGTTGGCGGGGGTATGACCAGACGTGGGTCCCTTGCTCACTTTGCCACTGGATTCAAGCAAGCCTGGCTGATGACGGCTGGAATGCCAGAAACCGGTCCTAGGATGCTTGTTTCCGGTCCAGGGAAGACATGGCTTGGCAGTTCGGGCTGGACTGTTCCCATGAGGCACAGGGTCAGACTGATTTGCATATGGCCATGTCTGAACTGGGGTGGTGGAGTGAGCTAAAGAATGATGATGGATTGAACCCAGATCAGTTGACTGGGTGTGAGTGTTTGATTGGCTCAAACGTTCCGTCCATCATCCCCTTTTGTATCGCTTTGTTCGCCCTAAGTTGGCGGGGGTATGCCCAGACGTGGGTCCCTTGCTCACTTTGCCACTGGATTCAAGCAAGCCTGGCTGATGACGGCTGGAATGCCAGAAACCGGTCCTAGGATGCTTGTTTCCGGTCCAGGGAAGACATGGCTTGGAAGTTCGGGCTGGACTGTTCCCATGAGGCACAGGGTCAGACTGATTTGCATATGGCCATGTCTGAACTGGGGTGGTGGAGTGAGCTAAAGAATGATGATGGATTGAACCCAGATCAGTTGACTGGGGGTGAGTGTTTGATTGGCTCAAACGTTCCGTCCATCATCCCCTTTGTATCGCTTTGTTCGCCCTAAGTTGGCGGGGGTATGCCCAGACGTGGGTCCCTTGCTCACTTTGCCACTGGATTCAAGCAAGCCTGGCTGATGACGGCTGGAATGCCAGAAACCGGTCCTAGGATGCTTGTTTCCGGTCCAGGGAAGACATGGCTTGGCAGTTCGGGCTGGACTGTTCCCATGAGGCACAGGGTCAGACTGATTTGCATATGGCCATGTCTGAACTGGGGTGGTGGAGTGAGCTAAAGAATGATGATGGATTGAACCCAGATCAGTTGACTGGGGGTGAGTGTTTGATTGGCTCAAACGTTCCGTCCATCATCCCCTTTTGTATCGCTTTGTTCGCCCTAAGTTGGCGGGGGTATGCCCAGACGTGGGTCCCTTGCTCACTTTGTCACTGGATTCAAGCAAGCCTGGCTGATGACGGCTGGAATGACAGAAACCGGTCCTAGGATGCTTGTTTCCGGTCCAGGGAAGACATGGCTTGGCAGTTCGGGCTGGACTGTTCCCATGAGGCACAGGGTCAGACTGATTTGCATATGGCCATGTCTGAACTGGGGTGGTGGAGTGAGCTAAAGAATGATGATGGATTGAACCCAGATCAGTTGACTGGGGGTGAGTGTTTGATTGGCTCAAACGTTCCGTCCATCATCCCCTTTTGTATCGCTTTGTTCGCCCTAAGTTGGCGGGGGTATGCCCAGACGTGGGTCCCTTGCTCACTTTGCCACTGGATTCAAGCAAGCCTGGCTGATGACGGCTGGAATGCCAGAAACCGGTCCTAGGATGCTTGTTTCCGGTCCAGGGAAGACATGGCTTGGCAGTTCGGGCTGGACTGTTCCCATGAGGCACAGGGTCAGACTGATTTGCATATGGCCATGTCTGAACTGGGGTGGTGGAGTGAGCTAAAGAATGATGATGGATTGAACCCAGATCAGTTGACTGGGGGTGAGTGTTTGATTGGCTCAAACGTTCCGTCCATCATCCCCTTTTGTATCGCTTTGTTCGCCCTAAGTTGGCGGGGGTATGCCCAGACGTGGGTCCCTTGCTCACTTTGCCACTGGATTCAAGCAAGCCTGGCTGATGACGGCTGGAATGCCAGAAACCGGTCCTAGGATGCTTGTTTCCGGTCCAGGGAAGACATGGCTTGGCAGTTCGGGCTGGACTGTTCCCATGAGGCACAGGGTCAGACTGATTTGCATATGGCCATGTCTGAACTGGGGTGGTGGAGTGAGCTAAAGAATGATGATGGATTGAACCCAGATCAGTTGACTGGGGGTGAGTGTTTGATTGGCTCAAACGTTCCGTCCATCATCCCCTTTTGTATCGCTTTGTTCGCCCTAAGTTGGCGGGGGTATGCCCAGACGTGGGTCCCTTGCTCACTTTGCCACTGGATTCAAGCAAGCCTGGCTGATGACGGCTGGAATGCCAGAAACCGGTCCTAGGATGCTTGTTTCCGGTCCAGGGAAGACATGGCTTGGCAGTTCGGGCTGGACTGTTCCCATGAGGCACAGGGTCAGACTGATTTGCATATGGCCATGTCTGAACTGGGGTGGTGGAGTGAGCTAAAGAATGATGATGGATTGAACCCAGATCAGTTGACTGGGGGTGAGTGTTTGATTGGCTCAAACGTTCCGTCCATCATCCCCTTTTGTATTGCTTTATTGGGGCAGCTAACTGTGGAACAGAAGGTGCCTGTTATATGCAGGGGTGCCGGCGCGAACATCGGCAATCCTTTTAAAGACATTTTTGAATGTGAGTGTAGGCGGCGACCCACTTGGATTTTACTGAACTAGCAGTCCCAGGAAGCATTGCTTCAGGTGGTTCACCTGAGCATAATTATTACGGGGATTTACTGGTGGTTGCCGCACGCCGTCATGTCACATGGTCTGCCACTGAAGAGGGCGTTGGCCCGAAACGCGTCTGGCAGCAAACCAGGAAAGGACTTTGTTCATGGCATGTGCCCTTGCTTTGGCGTAATCTCCACCTGGGAGTGCATCCCACCTAGAGGCAACTCTTTTTGCATATATATATATATACAGGTAGGCAATCCTCTCTTTATTGAGGTCAGAAATGTAAAACAGCAAACGACTTCGCCTCAAAGTCTTAATTGGCCTGACCGGTTTCGGACTCCTCGTCCTTGCTCACAGGCAGAAAGTCACGTGACAAACACATCGCAGCTCACCTGCTTTACATCATAAACAGTCCCGCCCCCAGTGGGCTTTACTTTGCAAGTACATTATGGTAATAGCAGTGCTGAAAAGTTCAATCCATCCCTAGTGGGTGTTGACGTGACTTCAAACATTATTAAAACAAATTCCATACCACAGTGGGGTGATTCAAAGCCCTAGTTTGCTGCTCCGTTATCCATACTGTGACCCTCAATCATATATATATATGCTGAAAACTCCTGCTGATGCCGCCGCGCTGCAAGAAGGGCCCGCACTCAAGGTTAGTCCAATGAAAGTTTGTTCACTGACGCGTTTCGACCGAGAGGTCTTTGTCAAAGCTGGGGAAAAACATACTGACAGTGTATTTGTTACATCACAGAGAGACACTGTTGCATTATTCATAGACATAAGGAAAAGACTTGGGCATTTAAGAAAATGCCATCTCATCAGTCCTGGGAAAACAGACTACATTAGTCCAACCAAAAACAACAGACAAAAAAAATAAAATAAAATAAAATATTTTTTACATGTTACATCCCAGAAAAATAAAATAAAGGGTGCCTCACCGAAATAAAGCAAAAATAGTAGATATCTGAGAAACAGTATCTACAAGGGGGTGCACAATCAAACATACGCGTACATATAAACTTGCAAGTGTATGTAATAATCAAAACTACAAATCCAATTGTAGTGCCCAGAAAGAGATTGAAAAGTACGTCATACAGAGTTGGTCAAGTGACCCATTGTCGGACACACAGGTTGGATGCGTTTAAAAAGGGGGGAAAGAAAAAAAGAAAGAGAAATGACAGACAACCCTCTACTTTTGTTCTGGGAGTTCATGTGACCCTGGAAAGTGAGATGCCCAAAGATGGTGCAAAAATGTCCCTTCCAAAATGCACAGACGTCCCTGCCATATAATGAACTGAAGAAAGGAGCATGCTCCAAACGAAATTAGTTAGAGTATAGGCTGGGACAGTGTAAGGAGGCAGGAAGAGAAGCATGCAATGCGAGAGGGCGCCCAACTCCACGAGGTAAGCAAGGAGGGGGGAGAAGGGGTGCCAAGGAGTAGAGAGGGTCGTGGGAGAGGGGAGGGAAAACAGATGGTAGCATAAGGCAAAACAAGAAGGAGTAGATGTAGCCAGCGAGAGGCAGAAGAGGGGACAGTGAGCACTATGAACTGGTCCCATACCCCTGGACATGCCATCCTAGAACCCTATATGCTACAGGCAAGAGCAGTAAGTGAAGGATGACTATCCCAAATGGACATGAAGCTCCTCGTCCTGGTTAAGGCCTCCTGGGTGTTTACTGTGGAGACTGATTATGTATCTCGATTCCAGTCTCTCTCTCTGTCTCCACCCCGGCTCTTAGCTGGAACCCTGTCAATGCCAAAAAATGAGATTTTAGGATTCTCAGTGTGGGCAGAACTGTGCAGAGTATTGTAATGCCTAGCCATGGGGTATGTAACATCCTTATTCTTGATGGTCCTGAGATGCTCTAAGATACGTTTTTTCACCGGGAAGATCGTGCTCCCAACATATCGCAGACTGCACAAACACACCAATAAATAAACAACAAAGTCACTGTTACAGTTCATAAAGGGCCCAATTTTATGATGTTTCCCATTGGGTAAGGGGACTGTCTTAACATTGCTGCTGTGGGTGCACGCCTTGCACCTCCCACATTTGTAGAACCCTGGGAGCTCCCTCAGCCATGTACTGTTCTGTGACTGGTCAGGTTCAGTCATGGTATGAACCAACACATCTCTCAGCGAGTTGCTTCTGCGATATGTAATGTGGGGGCTTGGGATAACCAATTTGCCGTTAGTGGGGTCCATCCTGACCAGATGCCAATGCTTTCTGACAATTGCCTGGACACTAGTACAGTCAGGGTTATATGTGGTGATGAGCCTGATCTCTGGTTTAGAGTCCTGTCTAGACCTAGGTTTCAACAGGATTTCTCTCTTAATCTCACTCACTTTACGCCTGGCTTCTTCCACTACTTTACGTGTGTAACCCCTCTGCAGGAATCTCCCTACCATTTTACCCTCCTCACGTGTATATGCCTCTGATGTACTGCACTTTCTCCTAGCTCGGAGGAGTTCCCCGTAGGGGATACTGTTTTTAAGCTTGGGAGGGTGGTGGCTCCTAGCGTGGAGGATACTATTACCAGCTGTCTCCTTTCTGTGCAAACTGGTCTGTACTGTGTTATTTGTCACTTCAATTGTGACATCAAGGAAATTCACCCTGTTGGTGCTGGTGGTGCTGGTGAACCTGAGATTAAGTTCATTGGCCGAGATGGCTACCAAGAAATCATTCAAGCTGGATTGTGGACCATCCCAGATAAGGAAGATGTCGTCAATGTATCTGGTCCATAAGATCAGATGCTTGGTATATTCCTCAAAACTCTCAGACCAGACACATTCCGATTCCCACCATCCCATGAACATACAGGCGTAGCTCGGTGCGAAGCAGCTGCCCATCACGGTTCCGGACAGCTGCCTGTACCACTGCTTGCCATGTAGGAAGTAGTTGTTTTCCAGGCAGAACTGGAGCATCTCAAGCAACATGTTAGTATGGTTGTAAGTAGCTATGGGTCTCTCTCTGAAGAAATGTCTACAAGCTGTGATGCCTAGGTCATGCTGTATACAGGTGTACAGTGTAACTACATCCACCGTGGCCATGATGTAATCAGACTGCCATGGGATCTCTGACACCTTGGAAATAAAGTCCATACTGTCGCGGCAGGAAGAGGGTAAGCTACAGACAAACGGAAATAAAAAGTGGTCTAAAAAGATATTTTAAGGAGACTGTCATTGGCCGAGATGATGGGCCTACCCGGGGGGTTAGTACTGTGTTTATGAACTTTAGGTAACATGTAAAAACATGGGGCAACAGGCTTTTTGACAGTTAAAAACACAGATTCATCAAAGCTCAATAGTCCATGGGTATGCCATTTGGAAATCATATCATGAAAGCAAGTTACAGTGGAAACATATTGGCTAAAATTGGCTTTGATATAGCTGCCAGAGAGATCAAGCTGTCTTTTAACTTCTGCCATGTACTTCTTAATGTCCCATAGTACCACATTTCCCCCTTTGTTCGATGGTTTTATTACAAAGGTGGTAGCTTGCTTCAGGGACTCCAGTGCCGCTCGTTGGCCAATGGTCAGATTAATTGCGGCACCTTTGTTATCGCCAGCTCTCAATTTAAACAGATCATGCACCACTGCCTCGTGGAAAGAGTCAATATTGTCATGGGGGTGTTGGGATTGAACCTGGACTTGGGTTTGAAATTGCTGCGACTTTTCCTATTGATTTCCAGGTCCAGAGCATCTAAAAGTTCTTGCTCAGAGGACCAATCCCTATTGCCAAGTTCCAATTCCCTTAAAGATGCCAGGCCATCAATGTCCCCTATGGATAGGAGATTTGAGGGCGTGCCGAGTGTAGCGGGGTCACTGCCTATCAGTGTTCCATCTCGCATCCCCCTGGAACTTTTGAGAGTGTGAATTTTCAGGAGTTTTAATTTTCTGGCAAACAAGAAAATATCAATCCTGGTGCGGGGGTAATCAAAATAATTTGTGGGGCAAAAGGAGAGACCTAGCTCCAACAGTGATTGTTCATCAGTGGTCAGAACATGGGAGGATAGATGAATAACTGTAAAGGTAGCCTCACCCATCATTTGTTCCTCTTGCTGAACCGGACTCCATTCCCACACGGTTTTTCGACTTCTTTCTCCTCCTCCGCCCCTCCGGATTTTCCTTTTGCGTTGTTTTCTTCTTTTTCTCTGTCTCTTGGTGGTCTCCACCTTGGCGCCTGGCTCTGCCATAAAAAACGGTATTCCTCCAGTGTGGTAAAGGGAGCGGGCCCACTTCCTGACGCCGATGGTCTCTTGTCCAGGTCCGAGATATCCGAGCTGGATTCTGAATTCATCACCTCTTGTGTCTAAGAGCATATGTGCGTCTAAACTCTTTTCTTGCTCCATCATACTTTCTGCCAAAAGTCAGGATGCGACCGGTGGCATAATCAATTTTGTCTCTCGTGAATTTCCATTTCTTTTTTGTCTTGATTTCATCCTCATATTTGGTGAGTCTTCCCTCCATCTCCTTGTAGAAACCCTGTATTTCCTCCTGTTGTGGATGTTTATCAAGAAAGTCCTGCAGAATCTTTAAATCCACTGTCACTTGTTCTAGTTCCATGGCAGCGTATTTGCAGAGCAGGCCCAGCATCTGTTTACGAGTAGAGGCCATCAGAGCCGACCATACCTCCAGGAGCCTGGGATGTGGGTCCTGATATGTAGGTGTAATAAGGATGCGTAGCCCTCGTGGGACTCTCCCCACCTCTATGTAGTTATCTAGTGAAATCACCTCCCAGCTACGATTGATTTCCTTTTTCCGGAGCTTTTCGTATGACCCCAGCATTTGTTTCAGGGTTTTATTTTCATTCTTATTACCTGCCAAGTCCTCATTAGCATTGCTCCCTCTCCCTGCCTCCTCCTCATTGAAGAGGTCTTTAGTGATGCCCAGTCGCTTCCGTTTCGCCTCACACACGGCAAAGAGTTCCCTTTCTGACGGCACCCAGTGTCACGGAAAGTCAGTTGCGCTTCCTGGATGGTGCGAGAAAGAACACTGAAATGTTGTTATCCCCAAATGTCACTGACGTGCTGGTTCAACGAACCGAGGACATAAACCTGCTGCCACAGACGCGTGAATGATGCCACACTGTGAGCGGGACCCATGCCTTGTATGTCAATGTCCGTTGTTCTTGGATGCGATCCCCTGAGGTGCTGCGAGCCGCCGCTCGTCTCCAGCAAGGAAACGTGCAACTGTAGTAGCTGTGCCGGAGAAGCGGACTGTTAGAGCCAGATCAGGGTTAGGTCTTCAAAGGCGGCGGGAATCGGGCACCGGATACCTCCGCATAAAGACTTTCTGCATTAAATCTGATTACATCCACCATTCGAACATCCCCTCGACCTCCCAGCCAGTTTTCTCAGAATTTACTACAATCTCCTTGGAGGCATCCCCGGCCGAGCTTCAGAAGTGCAAATCCGGGTCACCTGGTGACCCCTGGCCAGCTAAACAATACAGGGCTCTGGCAGAGTGCCTCAACCCCCCTCTTAATGCCATCTGGAATTCCTCTCTCAGACGGGATTTTTCCATCAGCCTGGAAACACGCTTTTCTTCTCCCAATATTAAAAAAAGCCAACACTGACCCTGAAGTTACAAGCAATTACAGGCCTATTTCTCTGCTCTCCGCCCCCACCAAAGTTTTAGAGAAATTAGGACATCAGCAACTGGTGGCTTTCATTGAGTCAAATAGTCTACTGCATGAGTCCCAGTCCGGCTTCCGCCCTGGATTCAGTTCAGAATCCGCACTGATTGAGATGGCTGACTCCATACGCTGCGCGGTGGATGGAGGCTCCGCGGCTATGCTGGTGCTATTAGACCTGTCAGCAGTGTTTGACACGGTGTCCCACTCCATCTTACTAGATCGCCTTAAACATATTGGCATCCAGGGGACGGCGCTGAATTGGATCACGTCCTACCTGCATGACCGAGAACAACAGGTCTCGATCCACCCTTACACCTCCCCTGCAAAACCACTAAAATGGGGGGTCCCACAGGGATCAGCCTTGAGCCCGCTACTCTTCAATATTTACCTGACTCCTCTGGCGGAGCTCATCGCCAAAATGGGGATCAAGGTGACATCATATGCGGATGATACCCAACTACTGTTCTCCTTCAGCGGGGTATCAGCATCCACCTTTGACCCACTAAAAGAGTGCCTTAAAAGCATCTCTGCTTGGATGAGCTGTAACTTCTTAAAGCTTAATGCTGACAAGACGGAGGTCTTGTTTTTTAACCAAGCTGTACCCCCCCGACGAAATTATGGTGGCCAGATGAACTGGGATCTGCCCCCACACCTAAGGACTCAGTGAAGAACTTAGGAGTTTGATGGGACAAAGACCTGTCTCTCACTACCCAGGCTCAACTGGTATCTGCGGCATGCTTTGGCAAAATGAAAACCATCAGAAAATTCATTGACTTCTTGCCAGAGTCTGCTCGCAAAACCGTGGTCCATGCATTAATCACCTCTCACCTCGATTATGCTAATGGTCTCTACATGGGTCTGCAGATCGGCTTGATCCATAGACTTCAGATAGTTCAAAACGCAGCAGCTAGACTGGTCTGCAAGGTCCTGCTCCGCCAACGCATCTCCCCTCATCTCAGACAACTCCATTGGCTCCCTGTAGCCAAACGTATCGAATTTAAGGCCCCTACGTTTGCCTTTTGAGCATATCTAGGGAAAGGGCCCTACTACTTGAGGAAGAGACTTCGTCCATACTAACAGGACAGATCCCTAAGATCTAACCACAAACGCTACCTCACCACCCCCCGCTTTGCAAAAGCAAGAATGGGGGGTAGGACATTCGAGGTGGGCACCTCCAAGTGCTGGAACAACCTTCCTGCCCATCTACGCATGATGCACTCCGAACAAGAATTCAGAAAGGCCTTGAAGACATGGGGGCATATTTACGTTCCCTGGCGCATCCCTGCATATCAGCAGGGATGCGCCAGGGAAAATGCGTCACGCAAGTTTACCCTTGCGCCACGTCCGATGCGCCGCATTTACAATGCGGCGCATCGTGGCGCAAGGATAAGCAGATGCGTGACGCATCTGCCGGCGGAAGGTTGGCGCAGTGCTGAAGCTGTGTCGCAAGCGCGACGCAACTCCAGCACTGTTCCAACCTTCCCTATCCCTAACATGGTGCGTCAATCCTTACGCCTGCTTGAAGCAGGCGTAAGGATTTGGCGCACCAGCGTCGGAAAAGTGACTGCGTGAAATCTTGTAGATTTCACTACGTCACTTTTCCGAGGCGTACCTGCGCCAGAACGCCCCCCCCTGCACCGGTACGCCCACATGAAACCTGACGCAGGTTTCATGTGGTGCAGGGGTTTACTACGTGACGCATCTCCCTAGATGCGTCACGTTGTAAATATAGCGCAACGCGGCGCATGGTTTGCGTCGCCGCTGCGTCACTTGCGTGACGCAACGGCGGCGCAAAAGTGGCGCAAGGGGCTTGTAAATATGCCCCATGGCTCTTTAGTCGTGATGACTAGAGGTATGCACTCCTCTACCTGTGCTGCTGTCTGCGTACCGCCGGGACACCCCATTCGGGGTAGCTGCGCGCTTTATAAATGTCTTTATTATTATTATTATTATCAGGGTTAGTTCTTCAAAGGCTGCGGGAATCGGGCATCGGATACCTCCGCATAAAGACTTTCTGCATTAAATCCGATTACATCCACCATTCGAGGCCGGTGCTGGGCTGACGGGCGCAGAACCCATCCAGTATGCTGAAAACTCCTGCTGACGCCGCCGGGCTGCAAGATGGGCCCGCACTCCAGGTTAGTCCAATGAAAGTTTATTCACTGACGCGTTGCGACCGAGAGGTCTTTGTCAAAGCTGGGGAAAAACATACTGACAGTGTATTTGTTACATCACAGGGAGACACTGTTGCATTATTCATAGACATAAGCAAAAGACTTGGGCATTTAAGAAAATGCCATCTCATCAGTCCTGGGAAAACAGACTACATTAGTCCTACCAAAAACAACAGACAAAAAAAATTAAATAAAATAGAATATTTTTTACATGTTACATCCCAGAAAAATAAAATAAAGGGTGCCTCACCCAAATAAAGCAAAAATAGTAGATATCTGAGAAACAGTATCTACAAGGGGTGCACAATCAATCATACGTGTACATATAAACTTGCAAGTGCATGTAATAATCAAAACTACAAATCCAATTGTAGTGCCCAGAAAGAGATTGAAAAGTACGTCATACAGATATATGCCATTAGCCGAGACCTTACTTTGTTTGTAGAGGAATGAGAGAGGTTCTGATCCAGTATACACTCTCCCAAACTTATAGAAATGCAGTATACCGTTCAGTATTGGATCCTAGATCAAGTATTCAATGTGCTGATCTTAAGATCACTGGAAGTGTTTGCTTCCTCACCCACCCTAGGGTGGCATGAATACCACCACCAATACCACCAGCACCACCACCAATACCACTACCACCTATACCACCACCAATACCACCACCGCCAAAACCACCACCACCACGAATCCCACCACCACCACCAATACCACCACCACCAACACCAATACCACCACCTCAGCGCCTCTCGCTCACTAGTAATAGCAGGGGCACTGTACGAGGCCGGAGCTGCAGCCGAGATCATCCCTCCCTCCATCCATGCCTGCCATAAAGCACAGCCTGCCCTGCACCAGGAGGTGAAGCCAGGGCCCTACTACAGCTGGAGTGTTTTTCATTAGGCCAAAGATAGCAATGACATTATGCAATGCCACACTGCACACTCAAATCACGGAGAGTGCAGGAAATAGCCACATCTCCCGCTCTTCCTCCTGAGCCGCAACAGTTTAATCACAGAGCGAAAGGTGTTGGAGCACTTTGTTAGTGTTTATAGCTCGGATCATATGTAACTCTCACTTCACACTTTGTGTCCGTGTAATTTACAACACTTACACATCTTCTTCACTGCACTATTTATCACTACTTTGAAGACGTCGCAGGCCGGTCCCTTCATCTGATATTTACAATCTAACATTGCATTGCCCTTTATTGCAATACAGTAGGTCTTGCATTTGCGAGAGTTTAAGCTATTAGTATTGTAAATGACAATGCCTTTTATTTGTGTTTTAAAATCCAAAACATAAATAAAAGGCATTGTCATTTACAATGCAAATAGCTCAAACTAGTGTGAATGCGAGACCTATTGCATTGCAAATGCTTGTTTTATGTATCCCCGGACTCAAAATAGGATCCAGCTAGGTAGGTAGTTATGCTCAGATTCTAAGACGTTTTACTGGGTACTAATACAATAGTGCTGTATTAACAGGTGGAAAATAAAGTATGGATCATTTAAATGAAGCATCTTTATCACTGATTTTTTTTTTTTTTAAACACTGAGGGGTATATTTACAAGAACGTGTGATAACTACCGCAAGAGTAGTGTAACGCAACTTTCAATATCGCAGCCTAGCACGGGAAAATAACCCAGTGTCAACGTGGAATTCACAACAAGGCGGTAGCATGCGATAGTCACCAGATAACGCATCAAATGACAGTGTGAAAATCAATGCCACGCAGAAAAAATGCGAAACGCGAGAAATCATGCGATGAGGACAATCGCGGTACAGAAATCAGCGAACACCAACCACAGGCCTGTAAATCCCATGCGTCCGGCAGGAAAAAGCACCATAAAAGAAAGAAAAAAAAAAGCCCAAAAACAATCCAAACTGCGTAGCAACATGGATGCACCCGGACCGAGTGCAGAGGACAAGCCGAACACCACAAGCCCTACGGAGGACCATCCAGGAACCCCGCTTTCGGGGAAGGGCAAGGACAAGAGGAAGAGGAAGACCGGGTACAGTCCGCAGGAAGACCAAATCATCGTCACGGGGGTGACCGAACACCATCAACAACTGTTCGGCACCTCCACTGCGGCACTGGCAACCCAAACCGAAATATGGCAGGCCATCATCACCAACGTCAATGCAGTCGGAGTGTCCAGGAGGTCACTGGAGGAGGTCAAGAGGCGCTGGCATGATCTGAAAAGTCAGACCAAACATAAGCTCGCTGCCAACGGGGAGGCAGCAACGGCGACTGGAGGTGGGAGTCCTGCGACACAGGAGGAGCTGGATGAGCTGGAGCAAATGGTGGCCACAGTCAGCAGTGAGGAGACGGTGGCAGGATTGGGGGGCCTGGACACAGCACGATACGACTTGACCCAACAGCGTGAGTAACCAGTAGGGACGGGGGGAACGGGGGGAGATGGGCACAATGGCACACATGCACAATTACGCGCAGCACACAGCACACCCACAATGACCGTGGAACATGTCCCTGATTGCCTTGGCACACTACAGCACACATAGAAACGCCAAGTAGGCCCCCATCCACAATGTGCACAGAGGGGCCCCCCTATCACCAATATCACAACCGACCCATGCACATGTGCTGAATCCAGCAAAGCAGCGGCTCCGTGACCCACACTGACTATGCAAGTAACACTGCATGTCCGATAGCATGGCAGCTGCCCCAAAAAAATGACATGGCCCACGAAGTGACATGGAGGTAGCCAAGGAGCAGGTCACACTCCGACGTGTCCACGTGCACCCACAACCCATGCCTTACAATACGCGCAGCAGACGAACAATGCACCAGGCCACAAAAACAGTCCGCGAGCACACATGACCCAAGTCAAAAGCAAATCAGGCCCCGAAAAGCACACAATTCAAAGGCACCCCGCCTCAAAGGGAGAAGGCTACACAAAATCAGAGCTGCAGGGGCAACTCCCCCACAATGCAGCACACACACATAGCAATCACAGAACATCAGCAATGAAGGCAATGTGGTACAAAGTGCAACACCAGCACCACAGGACAGAGCTCACAACAGGTTCCACTCGTGCGTAGTAACTGTCCACTCACATCTGGCATTGCCTGACACTGTGTGATGATAATGTACGGGTACTACCACACATCCGTCATGTAGTCGAAAAACACACTGACTGCCATCAAATAGCCAGCTGCCCCCAAACAGTCACAATGTACATTGGCATGCAGTCTGAATGTAAACATCCGCAAATCATCACCATACATGTGAAACTCTGTTAACCTGCATCTCCCCTTTACATTGCAGAGGGACAAACAACACCCCCTGCAGAGCACACCACACATCCCACTGTTGATGATGAAGAGGACAACCTGCACATATGTCAAGACACCCTCCAACGGATGCTGGACAGCCTCTGCACCCCACCCCCAGGAGCAGGCCAGGCCAGCTGCCTCGAGGTGACCCCACCACCTGCACAGACCACACAGCAGGAAACACACACAACCACGGCTGTCTCCCAGGACCCCCCGACCAATACATGGAATTCCAACGGCATGTGTTGGGTTGCCAGGTGGAGTTGGCTCATCAGCTGCGGGTGGGTTTCGAGCTCGTGGCAGCCAAACTCGATGCCATACGTGGGTGTCTGAGTCCCATCAGGGACCACGTACAGTCCCTATCAGACACCCCCTGTATGCACCATGCACCGCCACAGACCTTGGCTAACCTCGCTGGTGCCATGAGTCTAATACAAGAACTGTCTGGTCAGACAGGCACCAGCCATGACAGCACAGAGTTGGCACAGATGCGGAGGGCAATGGAGACCATGGAGCAGATGCAGGCTGGAAGTATGTCTGCCATGGCTGGACACCATCGAGTAGTGGCTGGGAACAGCAACGCCCTGCAGTACTCCAACTTGCCATTGCTGCCACTGAGCCGTTCCCAGATGACTGCAGCGGGAACATCGACACACACAGCTCCGACCCCTGATGTGTCCGTAGCACACTGTGATGCAGCCCCATCACCTACGCAGTCTGATGTGTCAGGGGCACCCAGCGATGCAGCCATCACCCCGCCACATACACCGGACACACCGGACACAGAACCCGTATCAGGGGAGTGAGAAGGGGATGGGAACTACTGTGTGAGGAAGGAGGCAGTAGCATCCATCACCGCCATATGGCCTGTCCCTGCCTGGTCATGACCTATGCATCATACCCTGGGAAATACCTCCTACTGACCTCCAGAACACCCTGCGACATTCACCCGGACCCCGACACGGACTGCCATTTCTTCACCGCTGGCCAATCACACAGCAATCCTGCTGCGGACTGCACTCTCCCTCTTCCCAATCACTGTGCAATCCCAAAGGACTCTGGTTGGCCCACCACTGGGCTTCCATGTGATGTGGGCTTGGATGGCCAGGTACAGCTCCAGCTCCGTCAATCACCTGAATGTGAATAAAACATTCTAAATCACACAGATGTGTCATCACTATGTTCACTCACGTATGGAAGTATGGCTGGATGTGGATTGCACATGAAGGTACACCCTGGTAACTGACATCTATGCGCATGTCTATCCCTGAGACACATGGCCAATTGGATGACTGTGAAGGTGAGTACTAGCTGTATCCCCATTGCACATCAACAGCAATCTCACAACACCCCAACGTAGGCACATGTCCATGTGTTGAATAGGGCCGTGTGTAGGAGTGACCAAAACGGTGGCAGGCCAGGAGTGGTATCCCACACCACGTGTGACAGCAGAACTTCACGTCGCATACCGACTTACACACATCTGTGTGGACACATTCTGTTGTGATGTATGATATTGCTCCACATGGTCAGAGGTTGGACACCATACAAAACATAGCTGGAGTCATGTAAGTGCACATGTCGTCCAGCACCTATCCAAAAACAATGTCTGGCTCACAGAGGTGGAGCTTGCCAAAGGGACACACCCCCATTGCACATGCGTCAGTCAGTTCCTCCCTGTGTTGGGACGATGCTCATTGTGGCACACGAGTGGACAATCTAAGCAACACACATCACAGTTAGACACCAGTGGAGTGGCATAGGCTTTATTGGCATGTGCGTGTCAGTACGGACGAGGCAACGGCCACAACAGGCAGGGACATGCTTAAGACACTTACACGCAGCATGGGTACATGTCGAGGTACAGATAATGTTGGGGCTGAAATGGACAACATTCATCACGGATGGCAACGCTCACAGCCCACCTTGCCTTGCTTGATGAGTCATGTGTTGTTTGGCGTCTGCCCATTGCCCCGTGTGAGGGGGCATGACTCACTGCACGTGGGGTCTGCATGGTGCACTGCCTCCGGGGTGCGCCGATTGTCTGCTCTGCTGACAGTGATCAGGTGTGAGGGTCCGACAGGTTCACATGTCGTGCTACATTGCCATGTGTGTGCTCTCACCCAGCAGCGTGTCCGAATTGGCAACGCTGCCAGACGACGCTGTGTTGCTCCGACCATGGACCTGCATTACCTTGCACAGGTGTGTGTACACACGCGTTATTCCACGCACATGCATCCAGAGCCCGACCAAAGGCAGACGGGTCCTCTGTTGTGGTGGGATATGTGAGCAATCCCCACGATGCAACAAGTTGTTGGGCCATGTGCTGTGGGTGGCAATCGGATGTGGCTGCAGGAACGTAGTTACTCGTCCATGAATGCCTGTGCAGCTTCATGTGCAATGTGTTCCAATTGTACGTCGTTGTCGTGTTCAAGGAACACCAGGGTGAGCCAATCCATTAGGTGGTCCGGGCAGGTGTGCTCAGCCCACGCCGTCTCACCGATCCGCAACACAGCACAATAGGCCTCAATGTGGTCACTGCACACGAGAAATTGTGCAATCTCCCATGCACAACTACCAATACATACGCAGTATGTCAAGGCATCCCATGCACGGCTGTCTCGGTTACAATCCTGTTCGTGATCCAACAGGGGGCGCAGACACAAGTCATAGTCCAATTCATCAACAGTTGTGTTGGATAGGCAGACATCCATGGGACACTCGTATGTGCATGTTCGGCAGTGGAACCAGGGCTGGACGCAGGTGACGTGGGCAATGCGGAAGCTGAGCCTGTAACTGATCCGCAGCACTGCCAGTGCGCCCAGTCAATGCAGCATACGTGCACGGTACTGTTCCACGTGACGGGGGTTGTGCATGTGCCCGGTATGGCCTGCCATTGCGTTGGTGCGTCTCGTGAACAGGCACTCTTCTGGACTGCGGCAGTTGTGTGCAGGATATGCCACAGCTCTGAGCAATGATTCAAATGTGTGTGCAACGTTGTGGGTAATGGGTTGCTGTTTCCGTGAGTGTCAAGGGCATCCCATGCGGGGGTACCACAGGCAGGGGCTTCTGTGTGTGGGCTGTGGATGAGTCGGATGGTTCATTTGCGGAATACGTGGTGTGGGAGTCGTCCCCATCTGCCATTGCATCTCTATCAGGATGTTCCAGGCGTGTTCTGGACCAAGGTCAGAGGTGCAGGTGTCCTCCCGCCTTCTGCATTGGGACAATGGTGCTTTCATCCCTGATGTTTGTCTGACTACTACTTGCGTTTTGGGAATGTGATGTGGCTTTGGCGCTGAGATTGGGATACGGCCTTGGGCTCATGGTGTACGGATGGCGATGCACACACACATGTTGGCATGTGGAGCCAGGTGCCCGAGCGGCCTTGCGCTGCTTGTGCTATCTCACTCCGTCTCTCTCCCTCGCTCTCTCCCTCTCTTTCCTTTGTTGGGCGCATGGCACACGTTCTTCTCTTGGATTTGGTCTTCCAGGCTGTGTGCTATGGATTGTCCAGTGAGGAGCAGCTAGGACTCATCCTAAGGGTTGTTTCTGCTTTTGTTTGTATGGTGTTTTGTGTTGATGATTGCATTGCTGTATGACTGATTCTCCATTTTCTGGCCACGCATGTATGTTTATTTTCCAGCTTGTGCGACATCAGGCAAAATGTTTGTTTCGTGGTGTTGGTGTGCAATTTCTTAGTCCGGGGTTGGGGTGGTCCCGGGGGGGGGGGTATTCCGGGTGTGGGGTGGGGTCCTGGGGTGGTGGCGGTGGGTGTTGTGGCCCTCTTGGGTGTCCGGGCCGCATGATGAGTGGCTCCATGGCATCTGTTGCCCTTCGGATGTGGCCCTGGGCTGTGCTCCCTTTTGTTGTGCTGGCTGCCGTCCGACTTTACACCAGGTCAGAGCAGGTGTAGATTTCCTGGTGCTAACGCACCTTATCGCCTGTTTTGTGTTTTTATCGCCGATGTGGCTGGTCGTTGAGAATGTTGAGGTGTGATGTTGGCTCGACTTTTGTCACGGGAACGCCTACTCTGCATCTCATTAGCGATATTTGCGGGTGTCCTCTGTGGCGATGTTTTTTGCGGCTGCTATCGCGGTTAAACTGGTGCTCTGGGCTGTTAACACCGGCTTGTGAATGGGGAGGTAAATTTATCACGACTTTGGCTGCGATAAAGTGCCGTTAATTCGGCGATAGCTCCTTGTGAATATGCCCCTGAGTTGTAGATATAACTTGATGAATATACACAGCAACTGATGTGATCAATGTCGTATTACCGGTCATCGGCCAATCAGGAACGTTGTCTGTTCTGAATCCCTGTTAACAACCAGAACCATCATTTTGAGAACAAGCACGTGTAACTGCTGTGCGAATATTAGCTTTTTTAAAGACTTTCTTAAGCGAATCCTCTCCCATTAGCGTAAATGCTTGGCATCTCCGAAGTAGCCAAGGCAGCACAAAAGACTGGTTAAAGGTTCATTGAAATGATGTGTCCTGAGTTCATAATGTGCATTTTCTGCGAGCAAAAGTGCCGTGTATTTTTCAGTCACAGAGCATAAAGCAGGTCGAAGTCAGCAAGTCGCTCCCACAGCAGGATTAATGCACTGTGGTACGAGGGCGAAAGCACCGCATCAGCGCACTAACAAACAAATATTTAAGTTTATTTGTGTGCCATTCTGCTAAACTCAAGGGGCTCTTCAGAAGCTCGCCTTTTGCCTGTGTCGTGCTATTATGAGCTATCAACGCTAAAGCTCCCGTGACAACTTACCCCCTCCGCTGTTGCTTCCAGTCCTTTTCTTTCAGAGGGCCTTGGACGTGTTTTCCTCGAGCCAAAGCGAGGATTATTTTTCCAATTAAAATGAATTCAATTTTGAACTTCGGTTTTATTAAAGCCTCCAATGCTAAAGAGTAAATATTTGAGAACTCTAATAATAATTCATAAACAGCAGGTAGAAAAGTGCATGCCTTTGTTGCCGAACTGGTTTGAGCCGGTACGATTTTATAGAATTTCACGCCAGCTAAAGTCCATACATTTTTCACAATGATCTTAAAATAGCCTATTTTTTATGCTCACATCTTTTTGTCTTTTCTTTTTTGTCTTTTCCCTCCTAAGTGTCTCCTAGAGTTTGTTCATTAGAATGAGAGCCATATCTGCTCAGTGAAATCCGTCATTAATTACCTTGGGACCTGTCTTGCCACTGTAATTTAAATTGAATGTAACAATAATCCGGCCCGATTGCCCGGCTCACTAGTTAATGTGAGGATATTTGACGCTGTTAATCACCACAATGGCCAGGTCACGTTTCCAGCCTTGCATAAGTAAACAGATTAACCATCATGCAGTTCATTCTCAACAGCAGGTCAGCATTGGTGGCATTTACAGCACAGCCGGCTGAGGTCTAACTCAATCAAAGAGAGAGCCTGTATGAATTGGAGACAGTTTTCGAATGTTTCACTTGTGGAACCTCCAGGGACGGAAAATAGAGGAGCATAGTTTGAGGGGATTCTCTGATCAATCTTTCTTGCCTCCATCTAGTTGAGGAATTATTTTGTTTGGAAACAATGGGCCTGATGAACAAACTTTGCACTCACAACCCCAGCGGAGGTGAATGTGCAAACAGAAAGTAGCGATTCGCTAAAAGAAAGGTGCTTAGAATAAGCAGGCTCAAGGGAGAGAGCAAAAGATCATTCATACATCCTCCTCCCTTACAACATTGGGCCAAAAGGGGCAGCACAGACCACATACTCGCTTCTTTTGTGAAAAAGGCAGCATTATTGAAGACAGGTGCACATCACATAAAATCACCCTAGGCATTAGCCTCACAAAACTAGACCTTCACCTAATTCCCCCTACCCCCAACCCCTACATTTCCCACCCCCTTAACATCCTTATCTTGCAACTGTAACTCCTACCCTTGGATTGAACTGTCAACTTTTACATTGAGAAACACTTTAACCTACATCTAGTATCATCTATCTAAGTATCCTAACTCTTAACTTTTCCTTTGCTTCCTCCAGGTTTAACTTTATTACCCCCCCCCCCCCCAGTGTCCTGCTTCTCCTATGTTCACAACTATGATTTTAATGTATTTCTATGGCAACTGAAACTGCCCACCAGCCACTGAGAATAGGCCTAACCCCACCTCCCCATTTCGGACCAGAACCTCCCCTCTCTCCACTCCCTGTCAAATCTTTATCTAGCACATCTTGTATCTGTATAAAATATAGCTGTATCCCGTACCATGATAAATGGACCCCATCCCCTGTGAAAAAATCTGGCGCATCGAATCTCAGCTCCGGATGTTCTACCCTGCCAAACCTTTCCTCCCTACAAAAAACCCTCATATCACTGTTAATCTTTCGCAGCCCCTCTCCAGTGTTGCCGCAGAATAAATTCCGTCCAGATGACAAATGTCTCTGACCCCTACCTCCAAATCTCCAGCATGTCCTCTTCATCTCTTTTAACAGGGCAAGCCCTTTAAACACCACTAAATCGTTTTTCCACCTAAATGTAACACAAGAATGTCAGGACACCTTTGCCTCCTCAGTAGCTGGTTCAAGCTTTGTAAAAGTTCTCACCATCTCATACCACCTTTGCAATGCCACTTAATTGTAAAAAGCTTCTTATCCAGCCCAAGGTTACACCTCAACCCTTCTGGCGTCCATGTCTTTCAGCCCATTTAATAAATGAATGTCCCGCGATCCACATCAACAAGTCAGTTGCTTCCGGCCCAGCCTTTAAAGAACACAATTGTGAGATACCGAATTGATGCCGTTCATAAACCCCCTTCCTGCTCCCCGCGCACATATTGGCATCAGCAGTCTGATGACCAAAGCCCCAATGACATAATCCTTTCCCTGCCCCAGTCCCTCCGAGCTGCCTCTGTGGCTGCACCAATTCTAAAGGAATATGTTCCCGAGTCCTCCGGGGTTTCCACAATGCTTTCCAATGTTCTTCGCATGACCCACAGAAGCCAATGAGCAGTCACCCAGGCCCCGTCCACGTGACAAAAGACTTCCCCTCTTGATGCCTCGATAACCACCCAGACACACATCGTTGCCTGGGAAGACTTTAAGCCTCACTCTCTTCCCCAGCGAACTCTGATCTGTCTTGGATTGCAGAATGCACAATTCCAGACCACCCTCCTGGCCTTCCACATCTACCCAGTCCAACCCCGCAATACCTTTTCGACCCAGCAGTTCCAAAATGAGACAGGCCCCGGAAAACTTCCAGGAAACGAGAATCAAAAAAGAAACCACTTGCCCATTTACCTTGCATATCTCCAGCAGTACCGCTATCATTTTGCCTAGCAACCGCCTTGATAAAGGCCTTCTCAGCCAAGGCCGGCGACCCCTTTCCCTAGACCCTCTCTCTAACATTCTCCTTCCCAGTTCCCCGGCCGAAGGTTTATAGCCCCATAAAAGCTTACCCATAAAGGCAATGCTTGCCAGCTTTCCCGCTATCATGACCCTTGAAAGTCCTTTTCCAATCAGCGTGAGGATGTACTGTACTACATCTTCCTCCCTACCCCACTGCTCTGACCTTCGCTTTGCCCCCCACTTGAAACTCTTTCCAAGCAAGAGCATCCACTTTTCTGGTGGATAATGCCAGCGACCCTATCACCAACTGCAGCATCCTCTCTCTCCTATGCTCCACATGTTTGCTTATATCATCGTACTGTCTTTTGCCTGCCTCCGTGGCCAGCCCATGGAACCTCTCCCACTGTGAATGATAGAAAGCATCCACAATGTCATTGTCCACCCCTGGCACATGCTTTACTCTGAAGGCTACATCATACTTCAAACAACAAATCACGAAAACTTGCAGCAGCTTAAGTACCTGTTCATCCCTTGCCAACTGCCTGCTCACTACATGTACAACTGACATATTATCTACTCTGAATAAAACTTTTCTGTGAGCAAGCTCCTGCCCCCATAGAGTCACTGCCACAACTAATGGGAAGAATTCCAGAAAAGCAATGCTCCTACCCCTTTGTTTCCACGCCACCGGCCATTCTTCTGCACACCATCTGCCCTGCCAGTATAGCCCAAAACCGATCCCCCCAGATGCGTCTGAGTATATCTGCATGTCCCACTCACATTCCTTTGGACTGATCATTGGCATCTCATTGAAGTTGTCCAGGAACTGTGCCCGCAGACAGACGCATGTGATAATGGGGCAATGACAGCCCTGACAAAGACATGCCCAAGCACCTACAGAAAGTCCTACCTGTTGTGACTACTCTACACGCAAAGTTTCAATGTCCCAGTAAGACCTGTACTTCCTTGACCGTCACCTTAGGTTTGTCCAGCATTGCATCCAATACCAGTTGCATTTGCACCTTCTTGTCCGCTGGGATGCGCGCTTTCATGGATACAGAATCCAGTTTGAGACCCAAGAACGAAAGCACCGTTGCTACCCAAGAACGAAAGCACCGTTGCTAGCCCCATAGCTTTTTCCGGAGCCAGAGGTACCCCGATGTCGCCCATGAGCTCTTGAAAATGTGGCAACTGCCGCTGACAGTGCACAGATACAGGCAGCCCCACAAAAAAGAAATTGTCCAGATAGTGCGTTACAGTCCTCGTTCCCGTGTTGAACCTCTCAAACAGTTCACATGATATCGCAAAGCCCATGGGTAAAGCCATATCAACATACCATTGGCCTTCAAACTGTATGGCAAGCAACTGAAAATCTGCTGAATGAACAGGCAACAGCCGGAAGGCTGACTACACTTTGCCATGAGTGTGCCCCTTCCGATCTGTTCCACCAATGCCATAGCCACATGTTATGTTATGTTATAGAAAATTCCTAAAGTGCACGTACACCATCAGGTCTCTTGGCGCTGAGTTAAGAGGTCACCATTTGTGGAAGTCCATGTCTAACTATATGCTTGGGTAAAAAGTCATGCTTTCAGCTTTTTCCTAAAGCTCATGTAGTCTGTTTCTTGTCTCGTAGTGATGGGCAAAGAATTCCAAAATTGGGGTCCTTGTATTGAGAACCGCGACCCTCCTGTTCGTTTGCGTCTAAATCTGGGGACCACCAATAGATTCATATGTGCAGATCTAAGAGTGCACTTTTGGGAGTATCTGTGAATCATAGAGGATATATACTTGGGGCTAATGCCGTGAAGAGCTTTGAAAAGGATACCGGTGGTCTTAAACATAGATCTCTGCTCCACTGGAAGCCAGTGGAGCTCCTTCATCAGCGGCCTAACATGACAGCGCCTGGTGATCCACTGGTGAATATGAAATCAACGTAACCTCACTTGGGATAAAGTCAATAACCAAGTTCCCTTCCGGCCATGACAAGTGCTATATTAATTGAAATTGCCCTTGAACTTTTTTCGGCACCACCCCGATGAGGGACACAATTAAATTGGGTATAGGCCATTGGTTAAACGGTCCAGCCATTCTGCCCTCCAGCACTTCTTTTGCCAACTTCTCCCACATGACTTGCTTTTGTGTGGCCACAGATTTCAAATTGTCTGCCCATCTTGTGATTCAGGGGCCCGTATCCCAAACGAAACTCTCCTGGAAACCGTCGCTGAACAACTTTGCGTCCTGTCTGTCATGATATCACCTTAACCAATCATCAAGCCAGTTGGCCTTAATTGGCGTATGAGTCTTTGCTCATATTCCTATTTGCCCCCTGTTCTCCACAGTTTTCAGCCACTGGATTACCCTGTTGTCCATTATAGCCTCATTGGTATGGGTTCCACTGTCCGGCCTGTGTACCCTGTGCCTTTCCTCCTGCCCCATAGCACTGGACAAGCAAAAGTCTTCCCGAATACTGAACATTTGTGCCAGAATTTACAGTGGTCTCTAGTACACAAGCCTCTTTATTGAAGTCCTGGCATGTCCCCATTGTTCCCCCCGTGCCTTGGCTGCGGTCCCAACCCCCCCCTTGGGTGGGGCGGGGCTGAAAGTGCTGCTACGCCAACTGTAATCCACTCGTTGTGTATGTTGTCTTGTCAAACTTAACTGAACACATCGTTTGCTGATATAAGTCAGTGTCAATTTCCCCCCGCTTCACCTCCATGTCCCATGCCATCTGTGACCTAAACTCCTCATCATAATGTGTCCAGGCATACCCTCTGTACGTTATGTGTGCTCTACGAATGATGTCCATGGATTTAAAGGGGGATACACACTGCTCTGAATATTTTTTGCAATATACGCTTGCGAAAATGAGTTCTCTATTGTCGTAGGCACTCTAGACCGTCTAGCCAATTTAACTTCCTCCTCTTTTGACCCCTCCTTGGCCCGCAATTCCCTATGGAGGAGCTTTAGCATCTCCACGTATTCCCCTTTCCATATTCTTTACTTGGTCGCTAGCATTAAATGCACTCCAAGTGGCTTACTCACCCCCATATACGGCAGCCTCTTGATCTTTACTTCTTTACTCTCCTTTGCCCTTGTGTCCTCAACCCCTGCCGTCTCCTGATTCTCTTTCACCTCTGCCTTTCCCTGCTGTGTTCTGCACTCCCTTCGCTGCTTTGTCTGACGTCTTTGATTCCTGGCCTTCCATCAGTACCTGACCCACCCCTGCTTTGGTGTCTTGCACCTCTGTACCTATCTCTGAATCTTTTATGTACCGTCGTTTTTGCAAACGGATATCCCCACTATCTTCCTCACCCCCGCATTCACCCCCACAGACACCTTGCCTTTTTGTAATGTATTACCCCCTTCCCCACCAGCACCCTTACCTGGCATCAAGGTCAGCCTCCTCTTTAGATTCAGCTGCCCAACCAGTTGTGAAGGGGCTCCACCAGCTGATTCCGTCAGACGTATTCCTGTTCCGTCATGACACACCTGCAACAAACTATGAGCAAGTGCACTATGTGAACCCCCTAAGTGCCCCTCACCCACCACCTGTCCTCGTCCTACTGTGCATCATCCACCACTTTCCTTTCTTCTAGGCTTATTTAGTCATAATCCAGTTGTTTCTGCTCCCCACCTAGATCCTCCCTCCCTGTGGGCCTCATTGCCCCCCTATCAAACCTGTCATTCACCTTAGGTTCTACACTGATATCCCTATCTGAAGGAGGACAGGGTGCCATGTTACGCCAGCCTGGCTCAACCTGCAACTGCCACCATTTGACACCACTGCTCGCTGCCTGAGGGGCCACACTGAATCGTCCCAGTTGTTGCACTAGCGAAGCCACCCCAGACCTTCGAATGGCAGTGTTGTTGCCGTCCCACATCGCAATATGGCTGGCCATCCTAGACCCTGCCATCTCTTCTCATCGGGGTTTTTGAGCTACATAAGACTCTCCCAAGTCCGCATGTCCGCCTTGACACTGTCCCTGAAAAAAGAAAAGTCAGGTCTGGCGTACCATCATTAAGGTCCTTCTCTCCCTGCTCCTCACCCCATTCTGACACCCACAGAAAACTTCCCCCCTGCGGACTGTCCCAACTAGCCTCTCTGTCTTGCCCACTGTCCTGTCCTTTCCACCCAGTCCTGAATGCCCCCTGCCCCCTCCTTCCCCCTCCTGCTGAGTGCCTGCCCCTACTTGTCGGTGCCCCCTCCTCAGCTAAACTGTGCCAGGCATAAGTCCTCACCGGGGCTTCACCCCACCCCCCTGCTCCTCCCACCTCACCACACACCCCTCCCCCTCCCATAGGCCCCCTCATCACTCCACTCCAGAGCTGCAGCGAATAACGAATAACGCTGAAGCATGTCCTTCAACATATTGCTGGACCCCCCACCCCTGGCGAATCCGCCAGGCTCTCTCCCTGCCCCTCACTGTTCCCCTTTGTTATTCTCTGCCCCCACCCCTTTTCTTCACTCCAAAAACCCTGTAGCTCTCTTGGGGCCCTCTCTAACCGCCCCCTGCAGATAATGACACAGGGGGCCATTTCACTGCTCCCACATCTGCCCCCTTCCTTCTCCCCACTCCCACCTCTGCCCCTCCAGCTTCATCTGGCCCCTTCTAATTGCTGAGGCCAGGTTTGACAGCTTCTACCTCCCCCTCCCCAGTCTGCTGTCCTATCGCAGATAGCTCATCCCCTTCAATCTCCCCTCCCTCACGCCAGCAAAGGGTTATTGCCCCTTCTCCCTCGCTTCACTGTGCTCCACTGTGGTGCGGGCTGTAACTTCTGAAAGCCCCATGTCAATTTCAGTGCACGCGGTCTTCCCCTTTCCTACGGGCCCAGACCTGACCCTGCCCCCTTTCCTGCCCATAAATAACAGTGGGGGCCAACACACTGGGCCTTTCCCAGCACACGAGCCACACGCACCGCTTGGGGCAGCTCTCCTGGGTACCAAGCGGCCTCTTCCGTTTACCTGTGCACCTTTGCCATGACGCAAGAGCGATCAAGCGAGGACCGCTGCCACCACACCGCCCCGTGGTGATTAGCCTTATAAAATAGCTAGTTATATAATAGGTTTGAAACCTAACGCAGCCCAACCCAAAAGAAGCCCGATGTAGCCCAGACTGCACCCTGTCCTAAACTCCCCTGGAGACACGCCTCCCTATAGGCGCTGCCACCAAAGCCCATTATGCGTACATTTTCTGAGACTGGTCTTGTGGTCGCAGAGGATGAAATGGTTAAAGACTGCTTGTATCACACAGCAACCATTTGCTCAGTGTTTTTGCTAGTCTACACTTTGTGCCTACGCCTTTGCATCACCCATGCATTGAACAGGGTAATGCAGGGTAATGAAAAGGCTTATTTGGAATTTGTCAAGCCACACAAGCCCTGCTTAGCATGTACTTGTGTGGCTTTGTAAAGAAATGTAACACAACTCAGCAGCTTATGCTGCATTGCATTAGATTTCTTTGCAGTAGACATTCCATGGGTGGAACATGGGCGTTCCCATGTATCTAGCTGTGAATTTTATGCAATTCCAGATTCACTAAGTGTTGTAAAGCTCGGAATTGCAAGAAATCGTTATGTGTTCTGACAGAGAGGCTTAGTGAGGAGAAATATGTTTATTTCTCATCATTACTTCCTCTCTCTATGGGTGAAGCATTTTGCATCACATATAGAAAGAGGAATATGCCTTTCTGGATTGTTTTTGTGCAGTAAGGTATCCTTTCCTGCATGAAAACAAACCTGCCCGTAACGCAGGCACCCTTGCCTGTATAGGCGCTAGACAGCCATAAGTCCACCAGTGCAGGAGAGATAGATATGGAGCTTTTCAGCTCTCTTTTATTCATGCAACGCAGTGCAGCAACTTTGCTTGCAGCCCTGCGGTGTGTGAACGTTTGATAAATATGCAGCTGCATGTGCATGCCACTAGCACTGGAAGGGGCAATTAGTATAGCTATGTGCCTGAGCTTGGGATCAAAACTAAAGTAGTAGAACGGCATTACAAAATAAAAGCACTCATGAGGAACTTAGTATTTTCCAAAATTTGTCTTCCAGATATAAATCCTTCATTAGTGACACCTTCTGAGTGAATTTGCACTGCAGGCCTACAACAGCATACAGAAAATAAATGATGATCGTTCACGTAGCACATAGAGCAAACTGAATTCTGAGTGAAAAATATCTGCTAACATTGAACTTATTAAATTTACTTCAGAAAGATGAAAGGCTGAAATAACCATGTTTGGATTTAAACCCATGACCTGCTGGTTTCTTTCTGGATTCTCTTAAAAGCATAACACTATTGCCCTATTCACAAAGGCATGTTTACACATGTAGGAGGGGTCTAGTCACAATCTGCATTTCGTAGTATGTTTATAAGTACTACAATAGTACCACTAAAGTACTACAAAAGGCTATTCATCATCATCAAAACTGTTTATTTCGGATTACAAATCCATAAAACGTACAATAAAATACATCAAATTCGTGATATACATCAGCAATAAGATACACAGCTCCAACATTTTAAAACAATTAGAATTTGAATAAACCAGATGATACTGCACCCATACTGTGCAAAATAAGTTAAACAGCAGCTTTCCCAGCAAAACTTTTACTAAACTGCTTTCCTTTCTGTACAAGTCTGGTGGATCAGCACAGCATTTGCCGTTATAAAATGTTCCAATAAAATATAAACTATAAACTTAACAACCCACCTGCAGAAGTGTTTTAAAATAAGCTGTATTCTTCCTAAATCCTAACCAAAACTAGGCTAGGAGCTCAGATGGATGATCAAAAGACAAGTGCACTTATCATATTTAGATGGTCTGGATAGCTGTATATATCCAATGTGTTTTTACTAATTTTCTAATAGCTTCCCGAAGCTATAGCAAGGATAGCAGAATGGTTTCTCCTAGGCATTTATCAATTATCCAAGCGGCATGCGGAAATTTGGACGTACAGACCACAACCACTTCCCTTGTATACGCCTTCAGGATCCTTAATGCTACCCCTAGGGTCCGCAAGTCTAATAGTTGGCATATTGGAATAATCCACTTCTTACAGGTAATCCGATAGGCAGTACAAAAGAATATGCGGTACGTTATAGTTTCAGGAGCACAATTACAAGCTGGGAAAATTTAGCTGGACCTCTTTGTACCTCCTCGTCTTGCAGTGAACTCAGATGTTGAGAAAGACCCATATCTAAACTTCAAAAAAAGCTGCCTTTGGAAGCAGGGCCTGACTGGCTACCAGGCGTTTTGGTGGGCTGCCGAGCTGGGGGCCGATTTCACTGCGGTGGGGGCTGATTTTGTGGATGGGGACCTGTATGCACTTCTAAATAAACAAAGCAAAACAAATGGTTTTAAAGCATACTTTAAAACCATTTGGTTGTGCATTGTTTACTTAGGAATGCCCGGTAGCCAGTCCGGCCCTGTTTGGAAGGAACCTTAGATGGCATCTAGGGAGGGTTCATAAAATTGAATATTCTTATGGTCAAGGAATAGATCTGACAAGGTGCCTGAATTACAATTTTTAATCGTTTTGCCCCAGCGATAGTCTCTGCATCGATCCTTGATCAGTTGCCATGGCAGCCGAATGGAATCATCAGGGTTGTCACTGACAATCTCGAGAGCAAGAGCATAAAACATTTTCTTTAGATATGTCAGCCAAGGGATTCTTAGATGGCTAGTTGAATTTAAAAGCTCCCTGAGGGAGAATCTGTAAGTTTCTAATTTTGAGGTTGGCCAGAGCCTATGCCAGAACAATAAAGGTCTCAGCGGGACAATAAAATAAATCGGGTACAGGCCCAAATCTTGCAGAAGGGGAATGGTTGGTGTACTTTGCCCAAGGCTAATTAGAACCTGAAGAATCTTTTCTCTGCCACAGTCAACTCAATAATGCCTGTATGACCCCAGAGTTGCACACCATAGAGGGCACTCTTTTTGCCTTAACTTTTTAAAGTGCTAAAGCTGGAGTTAGATTACTAGATTTCATTTTTTTGGGCATCTTGAAGGAAGTGACCCGATTAGGGCCACCCGGATCACTCGCGACCACCTCTCAGCCTTCCATACAAATGAAGAGTTGGTCAGACAGTAGAGAATACAAACCAAGTATATGTTTATTCCGATATACTCGAGCGGAGCCCCGTCTGCCCAGTCGCTTAGAGGCGCTGCAGAGAGGACTGACTTCGGCAAACATAGAGATACATTATGTACATTTCAGAACCAATGAAGACCCGCCCATAATAGAATTTTACAAGCAGGTGCAGCTAAAACAAAGAAGTACAGTAGGATGAGTTTCGACTCTGAGGCCGGACACACATTATCTCTATGCCAAGGTCGTTCTGTCCGTGCCTACCGCTAGGCTAGTGGGAGAAGGCCTCTATCCAGTGGGAAAGGTATGTGCTAATAAGAACAGTTTATTCATTAGCAGAGTAAGGCCTAACCTTGGAGAAATGAAACTTTCCACAGCCTGCTTCTCGAGGAGGGAATACGCAGTTAATGGCATGATTCAAAATGGCAGCTACACATAAAATGGTGTTGCGAATGCTAACTTACATGGAACAATGCACAAACAAAATAGCAAAAACATATTCATTTCATCAGACCCTCCTTTTAGCATTCGCTAACTACTTTTATATGGTGGGCAGAAAAGACATAACATTCGAATAAGCTAAAGGACATCAGTACTCAGAACAATCCATATACTCAGTATCAGGAATAGAAGCTGCAAGGGATGATGTAGAATCACAGATGCCCTCGTTAATCTGCATCATTTGATCAATCTGTTTTTGTAACATAACCGCTGCATTAGTATCATGAACTGGCATTTTCGGCTTGGGAATAAGGATAGTGACACAATAGGAACAACAAGCTGGGAGACATTGTATACAGAGGCAGCGCGTAAAGAAGAGACCGGCAACAACAGCCAGAAAAGTGAGGATCTTCCAACCCCAGGAGGTGAGTATGTTCCAGAACCACCCTGATAGGGTCCCAGTACCTGTCTCTTGGTGTATGTCAGATGAAAGTCTATGCAATTTTTGTATAGCTGCATACACGTTGGGATCGTGATCAGGTATGTAAACACAACAGCTGCTGCCAATGATGCGACAAGCCCCGCCCCTATCTGCAAGTATGACGTCTAACACCATCCAGTTCTGCAAAGTGACTAATCTCGTAGCCTGAAGCTGAGCAGTGATGCTTGTCAGTATTCCAGCAGTTAATAATAATAATAAATAGCCTTTATTGCGTGATTACTTAAAACCATTGCAACCATAAAATCAATGTGTCGAGAGAGAAAAAAAAACAATTTCAAATGAACAAACATGTTTAAAAAAAATACAGGGCGTTATGGTAAAATGGACACAGCCAAGTGATCAAAGGTCAGGACATTGTTTGTGGAGTAGCGTGTATCATTTCATAAGCCTCCAGGTTTAAAAAGCGGTCTGCTAAAACAAAATAGAAAATAGAGGGGTTAAAAGTTTTGCATTTCCATAATTTCGGATGCTGCTGATTTTCCATTGATTCTTGCCAAAGGCAGTGAGTCTTAGGTACAGCATAAAATGTCATCGTCTGATTGCTGCCAACTAGAGTTCAGCCTTTTTTCTGCTTTATCTAGCTGCTTATTCCAGCAGTTGTATTAATAACCCCCTCCACCACTCTTGTTAACCGACGAAGTTGAAGACTATTAGCTATGGGGCCCCAAAAAGGTAAGAGATCCTTTATGGCATCCCCAAACTGCTGTGCAGTGGTATCTGTCTGATCTATATCCTTTGTGTCAACAACCCTTCTGACTAGGGGCAAGTATGTACTCCTACGCTGCAGCTGATGATCTTTATGATAATTGGACGGGGCAACATACACAGGGGGAAGGAGGAAAGAGAGGTAACATCTGCCTGACCATCCCCTCCGAAGCCAGACATGAGCTTGGGATCCACAGACAAAATAGACATTATGCGGTAGGATCAAAGGTGGACTATTAATCGTTCTCAGTCTGTAGGTGAAATTGCATTTACTCTCCCCCACCTTTACCTCCTCAGTCCCCTGGACACAGAAACTAGCTGTTGTGTTGACCACGGACACCGGCATCGGTTTGTCCTTAGTAATATTGCGAGCTTGGAAAGATTGAAAATACTCAGAGGTGTTAAACCTTTGGAAATCAGCCATTTCCATTCGAAGTCATGTTTCGTTCTTCACTTTTTCATATGTGCTCATACAGGATTTTGGGGACAATGTACCGGAGGTCCCTTGTTCTGCCTGTCCCATGGGAGTAAACCCATGATGAAATCATATATACTCTACCACAGTGCGAGAATCAGCAGGTGTCAAAACTAGAGTAGACAGTTGGAAATGATAGTGCACCATAATGAACAATTGAAACCAACCTTCACAGCTACCAATATATGACAATGGCATGGACAACAAATTGTCGCTCTTATGAGTAACTGAGGGGAGCAATCCACAAACCCAACAATTAGTTGTATTGGACACATCATGAGCTTGATGCAACATTTGTATGAATACATTATCTGTGTAAGACTTTCTATGCTCTTCTTTGTGAGGGGCCAAAGTAACAAAAATGTGCTCAGGGGGAATGGGCATCGTACCAACCAAAGTGTGTACAGGATACTTTTCCTCTAGAAACCAGGATATTCCAAGTATTGTTATTAGCGTAATCACAACAATTAATATGCAAACTATTTTACTCTTTGTTAACCACCCCTGCTAAACGCGGTGGTGCAAATGGCTGTTTCTCCCCTCAATAGGTTGACCAAACGGATGCATTATGAAGCAAGAAGAGGAATGCAATAAAACTGATAGCAAAGGTAAGTGTTCCCAGTGTCCATCTGAGCCTCACAGGTACAGGCTCCTATTGTTCATCACGTTGGCGCTCTTGGGCACCGGCGGTGGAGCTTGCTCAGTTCTAAGCTCATGACGAATCCCAAGTCGCACAGGATAATGTACCCCCCTCCTAAGGAGCACGTTCGATCTATCTTGTCCAGTGTCAGAACAGTGCACCAATCTCACGACACCCTAAACGAACACCGTTGGTACTATAGCAAAGTACATCCTAACTTACACAGTCCATCCCTAGCTAATCTGACTTGTCCTTTGGTGCACTATTCCTCAGCCGAGGACGCAAATTGTACCTGGTGACTCCAGGCACAGAGGGGTCGACAAACAGCAGCTCTTTAATGGCTCGGATTTCTGGAGGGACAGCTGCATTTAGCGCATCGCTGAAGGGGACGAACTGAGGCACCTTCTCACACTCAGCATCCCCAACTCCATCAGCGACCCATTGGTCATAGGACGAAGGTAGAGGCACTCATTTACAATGAGCGCCATGGATCCAGTTCTTTCGGCCAGCAACCTTGACTGCGCTTCTGGTGGCTAGAAGGACCTGCTCAGGTCCCTTCCAGCGTGGCTCCAAACTCTTCTTCCGCTGAAAATTGCGCACCAGGATCCAATCACCAGGCTGGATGTTGTGTCCGGGTCCCTCTGGTATATCAGTCAGAGCCTCCTGGACCTGTTGGTGAATAGAACGCAAATTTTCGGTTAACTGGCATAGGCAGTCGATCAACAATGGGAACTCAATATCGGAAAACCGATGGGGATGCGGGACTCCCCAGACATTTGCCGGGCATCCAAACACGACCTCGTATGGTGACAATCCTGTTCTAGAATGTGCGGTTGTTCTTGTCGACAAAAGAGCTAATGGTAAAGCATCTGGCCACTGTAAGCCTGTACTTTTCTGAATCTTTGACAATTTCAGTTTGAGAGTGCCATTGTACTTCCCAACCAAACCTGCAGACTGTGGGTGATTTGCAGCATGAAACTTCTGCTTTATGTGCAAACCGTCGCATATTAGCTGAATGACTTTGGCATTGAAATGACTTCCGTTGTCACTCCAGATCAAACGGGGCAAGTCGAAACGAGGAAAGAACTCCTTCAGGAGTACCTTTGCAGTCGCCATGGCTGTATTGTCTTTGGTGGGGTAGGCCTCAACCCATTGACTAAAAGCGCAAACAACCACCAACACATACTTCAAATTATTGACCCTGTCCAATTCGATGTAATCTAATTGAAGAACCTCAAAAGGGAAAGTAGGTGGTGCAAAATTACCGGGTGGCGTGGGGGTACCATTCCCAGGATTGTGCATCATGCACACCATGCAGTACTTCACAAAATGTGCAGCAGTTCTTGATATTTTATCATTCTGCCATACAGGGTCTAACAATTTGCAAACACCCTTGGCGATGATATGGGACGGGCCATGAGCCATCGTGACTACAGGAAGAACATATGCATCTGGCAACATCCATGTTTGCTTTCCTGACTTGTCAATCCAACATCCCTCATCGTTCAATTGTGCTGTACTTTCTTGCCACACTGCTAATTCCTCCACTGTGGCCTCACTCTGTATTTCCTTCACATTCTCAAGTGTATCTTCAAACATTGTGACCTCGGGCACCCACCTAGCGGTACCTGCTACGAACATTCTTTTCATCCTAGTTCGGGCTGTCTCCTTAGCTGTCTGATCTGCAAAAGCGTTCCCTTTACCTACATCGTCAGTAACTTTCCTATGGGCGCTACACTTTACTATTGCCAATTTCTTAGGGAGTGTCAAAGCGGACAGAAACCTATATATAAGATGACTGTGCTGAATCTTTGTCCCATGGGAAGTAAGGAACCCTCTCTCTGCCCAGAGTCGCCCGAAATTATAGGCGACTCCAAAGGCGTACTGGCTGTCAGTATAAATATTAACAACCAGTCCTTCACTCAATTCGCAGGCTTGTATTAGGGCAGCAAGCTCTGCAGCTTGGGCCAACTGATAGGGAACTTGTGATGTCTCCACTACTGTGCGCAGCGTAGTAATAGCGTACGCAGCACTATAGTGCCATCTGGTAATTTAAAACAAGAGCCATCGACATATAGTTCCCCTTGAGGGTCAGATAAGGGAACATCAGTCAGGTCTACCCTTCCTTTCATCTCTTCTTCCGTCCTGAAGATAGAATCATGTATGTCAATCTCCTCATTCTCAAAAGGGAGGGGTAGTAACGTGGCTGGATTCAGAGTGGCACATCGTTTGATCGTAATGTGTTTAGCGAACAGCGTTAGCTCATAACCTGTCAGACGTGCACTGGTGAGGTGCTGTGTCTTTGTATTATTCAAAAGTGTATCTACAGTATGGGGTACCATGACTGTGAGATCAGTATCAAGTACGAGTCCAGCCGATTGCCTTATGGAGACAGCCACAGCCGCGACTGCTATTAGACAGCTCGGGAGGGCTCGTGCGACTGGATCAAGCACAGCAGAGAAATAAGCACACGGACGTTGCTTATCTTCATATTTTTGTGTTAAAACAGAAAGCGCGCAACCAGACATCTCATGGACGTAAAACACGAACTGCTTAGTATAGTCAGAGGTGCCAAGTACTGGAGCCAAACAAATCGCAGTTTTCAATTGCTCAAAAGACTGCTGACATTCAGGCGTCATGGGCAGGGGTTCATGCACATCTTTTAGTGTTAAAGCAAGCAGGGGTTTGATTAAAAGTGAATAGTTAGGTATCCACTGCCTGCAATAGGAAATGATACCTAGTCTCCCTCCATCGAGTCTGGTTCCTGACTATTTACAGGGCTAATGGCGCTGACGCGCAGCGGCTAACAAGTAAGCAGTTAGTGTGCTCGGCGAGAGCTGCAGATGCTCTCTTTGTACCTCCCTCTACCATTTACCCTGTTATTGTGTTTTTATGCATTGTGTGTTTTTATCCCTTAGTGTTTTTAAACAGCTTTTATTAGCGTCTTTTACCAAACTCAGGGATCTTTAAAAACTGCACTTTTTGCTTACCATTCTTCGTGCATTATCTTGCCTCTCTCCTCTCTCCCCGGTCCACCGCAGCAGATAGTCTGCTGATTATGTGGAGGGAGTTTCTTTTCCTGGTAGGAGGGCTTCCTGACTATTACTCACTTCCGGTGTGCCAGTACTTGCCGACATCTTGGAGGTGAGACGCTCTAGTCTCCCTCCATCGAGTCTGGTTCCTGACTATTTACAGGGCTAATGGCGCCAACGCGCAGCGGACGCACCGGCGGCGCGCCAAAGGCAAGCCCGTCTGCAGCCGTCCGCATCCGGAACGTGGCCAGGGCCAGTTATGCTGCCCAAAATGCTGCTGCCTGCATGCGTGGCTGGGACAGAGATGAACTCCTTGCACTTAGACCCTACACCTGCCCGGACCAGGCGCGCGCGTTACTTAGAGACATAGATGGGCCTTTTCATTGCCCCTGCTGCAACTTTTCCCTTAATCCTGGTCGCACTTCTCGGGTGGTTAAGGAGTCGCGTCTGACCCCTCCAAAGTCCTCTAAGCCCTCTGGCTTTAAAGCCTGCCTCATTAATTGTAGGTCGCTACCCAAACACGCCCTCGACATACACCAATCCCTAGTGGACAATAACTGGGACCTTATGTTCCTGACGGAGACCTGGCTGCGCGAAGACTCCATCCCGGCAGTGGCCTTAGCCATTCCCCAGGGCTATAACATATTCTGTGCTAATAGGCGCGACAACAGACCTGGTGGTGGTCTGGCGATTATCCATAAAGACACATGGGAGACGTCAACTACCAATTTTGGGCAGATGGGCAGTATTGAAGGACTCCCCTTCTGCATTAAACTTTCCTCCTCTGCCTCCTTTGCGGGGCTCCTTCTCTACAGGCCCCCGGGATGCTGCCATAGTTCCTCCCCCATTCTGGCAGACTATATCGCCCAGGGTAGCACCCGCTATTCGAACTTTACGGTCCTAGGGGACCTTAACCTACATGTCGATGATCCCTCTTGTTCTCATAGTGCGAATTTTATTTCGTCGCTTGCTGGTTTTAAACTGATCCAAATTGTCTCTTCTCCTAAGCACAAAGCGGGCCACACACTGGACCTTATTTGTTCTAATCTTCAGGAGGTTATAGTGAACACTCCCACCCCGGTGATTTGGTCGGACCATTTCCTGGTCCCTGTCGAGATACACCTGAAGGTTAGGGCCAGGGTCACCTCGCTCCCTAAGGAATCAAGGAGGAACTGGAGTAGGGTCTCCCCAGAGTCCTTAACCCCTCTTCTTAAGGACTCCGAGCCCCCCCTTTCATATAATCTTGATGACAGCATTGTAAACTTGAATGCTTGATTTGTGGAGGCCCTGGATAAAATTGCGCCACAGAAGCTTGTTAGCTGTTCTAGAGCAACCCCTTCCGCTCCTTGGTTCACCAAGGATATCAGAGCTAAAAAAAGCGACTGCAAAAGATTGGAGCGTAAGTGGAGAAAATCTTATGCAACGGAGGATAAAATTGGTTATAGAGCGACTTTGAAAGAATACCGCAAACTTCTCATTATTAAGAGAAGAGATTTCCTGGCCGATCGCATTGCCAGTGGTAGGAATTCCTATAGGGAAGTTTTTAAGATCGTGAAATCTTTCACCAACCCCTCGGCACTTATGCACCCTGCTGTTCCTTCATTGGTGCTGTGCAACAGCCTCTCCAACTTCTTTGAGGACAAAATTTATGCCGCCTTCCCTGCGGCTCCCCACCCTAATGGGGAGGACGTCTCTCGTGGTCACAGCCAGAACCAGCCGGTGTTTTCTGAGTTTGCTATGATTCCCGTTGATGCTTCTCTGGCTGAATTTCAGAAATGCAAATCCGGGTCACCTGGTGATCCCTGGCCAGCTAGACAATACAGCTTACTGGCAGAGTGGCTGAATTCACCCCTTAATGCCATCTGGAACTCCTCACTCAGGCTAGGGGTTTTTCCATCTGCCTGGAAACGTGCGTACCTTCTCCCCATACTGAAGAAACCCAACGCTGACCCTGAAGTCGCCAGTAATTTCAGGCCCATCTCTCTTCTCTCAGCCCCCGCTAAAATCCTAGAGAAATTAGCGCATCAGCAGCTGGCTGCCTTCATTGAATCCAACGGGCTTTTGCATGACTCCCAGTCTGGCTTTCGCTCTGGCTACAGCACTGAATCGGCATTGATTGAGATGGCTGATTCTATCCGCGGGGCGGTGGATGGGGCCTCTGCGACTATGTTGGTACTCCTCGACCTGTCAGCAGCGTTTGACACGGTGTCTCACTCCATCTTGCTAGATCGTCTTAAGCAAATTGGCACCCGTGGGACGGCGCTGGACTGGATCGCTTCTTACCTTCATGGCCGAGACCAACAAGTCTTTCTCCACCCTTTCACCTCTGCTGCAAAACCGCTAAGATGGGGGGTGCCTCAAGGCTCGGCCCTGAGCCCACTACTCTTTAATATCTATCTTGCACCACTTGCGGAGCTCATTGCTAATATGGGGATCAAGGTGATATCCTATGCGGATGACACCCAACTGATGTTCTCCTTCAGTGAGGTGTCGTAATCAGTCTTTGACTCCTTCAGAGACTGTCTAAAAAGCATTTCCGGCTGGATGAGCAACAATTTTTTAAAGCTCAATGCCGATAAAACGGAGGTCATGTTTTTTAATCAAGCAGTCCCACCCCCGGCTGCCCTGTGGTGGCCGGCAGAACTGGGAAATGCTCCTGTACCTAAGGACTCAGTCAAGAATCTGGGAGTCAGATGGGATAATGACTTATCCCTTTCTGCCCATGTCCAGCACGTATCTGCGGCCTGCTTTGGCAAGATGAAAACTATTAGAAAATTCATCGACTTCTTGCCAGAGATAGCCCGTAAAACTGTAGTGCATGCGTTAGTCACCTCGCATCTTGACTACGCCAACGGACTCTATCTGGGTCTACCTAGCAGCTTGATCTGTAGGCTGCAGATAGTGCAAAACGCGGCCGCTAGACTGGTCTGCAAGGTTCCTCTCCGTCAGCATATTTTCCCCCACCTCAGACAACTCCATTGGCTCCTGGTGGCCAAGAGAGTTGAATTCAAAGCCCTTACATTTGCTTTCCGGGCCTACCAGGGCAGAGGCCCCAACTACCTGAGGAAGAGACTTCACCCTTACCAGCAGGGCAGATCGCTGAGACCCAACCATAAACGCTACCTCACCATCCCCCGCTTTGCTAAAGCTAGAATGGGGGCAGAACGTTCGAGGTGGGAACCTCCAAATGCTGGAATGACTTGCCTCTTCAACTACGTATGATGCACTCTGAACAGGAGTTTAGAATGGCCTTGAAGACCTGGCTGTTCAGGCGTAGAGACTAGATCCTCACCGGCACTGCTCTGTTGTTATCCGCTTTAGTGCCGGGACACCTCAGTCGAGGTAGCTGTGCGCTCTATAAATGACTTTATTATTATTATTATTATTATGAAAGCGCGCACATCTTTCTGAGTTTGCGGAATGGGCATTTTAACAACGGTACTGATGCGCTCAGGGGTCAATCTCGTACCCTCCTTCGACAGTAGGTGACCTAAGTAGATGAACTCCTGTCGACAATACTGGAATTTGGAAAGGGATACTTTATGGCCATGTTGAGCTAAATGTAACAGTAATTTAACCGTACTGTCTCTGCAACCTTATTCTGTATCTGAGGCGATGAGCAAGTCATCGACATACTGAAGCAATACATTACCTGTAGGGAGCGACAAGGAATCCAGCTGACCTTTCAATGCCTGACTATAGATACTCGGACTCTCTGTATAGCCTTGAGGAGCGCGACAGAATCTAAAGCTTCTACCAGTTAGGGTGAACCCTAACCGATACCTGCTGTCTGGATGAATGGGAATACTGAAGAACGCGTTTTTCAAATCAATGACAGAAAAGTATGTAGCAGAAGAAGGAATCATTGTCAAAAGAGTCGTAATGTCAGGGACCACCGGAAACTGGGGAAACACTATTTTATTATCTTCCCGCAAGTCAATCACAAAGCGATAAACATCTGCTTGATCATCAGAAGAACCCGAAGGTGTCCGTTTAAGAATGGGAAGAATAGGGCTATTACAAACATTAGCAGTCGTCTCCTCAACCACTCCTTTCTCAATCAAATCCTGTACTATTTGCAATAAAGCTCGCTCACCTGCCTGTGGTATTTTATACTGTGAGATGCGAGGTAAAATATCATTGCCTTTAACTCGGATCGAAACTGGCGGTATCTGTAACAATCCCACATCTGTGTCACCTGTCGCCCAAAGAGTGGGTGGTACATCTTTAAACTCAGGATGAGGCGCATCTTTGGAGAGGCACTGTGTAGCACGCACAACATCCGGACCCATGGTCATGTAAACACCTGCCGGGTAGCAATAAATGGTAGCATGCAAGTTCTTCAACAAGTCCAAGCCCATCAAATTCTCTCCACAATCAGACGTCAGCAAGAATGGCGGATCCACAGTGAAAGGACCAATAGTCAACGCAAGAGGTTTTGAAATGGGGCTCACAACCGGAACACCAGAAAAACCTACCGAAACATTATTATGGCCAGACAGAGCCGCCCCAGGGACCAAGGAATGAGAAATAGAACTGTATGTTGCACCTGTATCCACCAAGAACTCCTTAGTCGAACCATGCACATCCGCACTAACGTGCAGACCGCGTTGATCTACAGGTATCGGAACTGGTCCCTCACTCTGTCCCTGGCTGTCCTAGCTGTAATTACACCATTACACCTATCCCATTCATTATGGATTGTGCAAAACTGGCAATGAAAGAGAATTTTTTCCTTTTTGAAACCCAATTGTATCTCCAAATCTCAGGAACTTCCATGGGCAGCACCTTCGCGCCGAGTTTAGCGAACCTCTACATGCATATGTTCGAAGAAGGTGTTGCCCTTGGTAGAGATAATCCCTTCAGCGCACAGATAATCATATGGAAGAGATACATAGATGACATCTTCGTCATTTGGAGAGGAGATGAGACTTCCATCCGACTCTTCCACAATTGGTTAAATGAACGGAATGAGTATCTACGGTTCACTTGTGATTACAGCAAGGTAGGCCTTGCCTTCCTGGACCTTTGGATTTACCCGTCAGGTGGATCTCTTGAAACTGAGCTCTATCAGAAGCCAATGGCTCGTAATGCGCTGCTCCAATATGAAAGTCACCATCCTAAGACATTGCGTGAGAATCTGCCTTACGGACAGTTTTTAAGATTACGACGCAACTGTTCCAACACAGAGAAGTACAAAGTGCATGCCTCTAGGTTAAGAAACAATCTGTTGGACAGGCATTATCCATCTGCTTTGGTGAGAAAATCCTCCAAAAGAGCTTTGAATAACAATAGGGAAGCCTTATTAGAACCACGACCTGCAACAGTAAACACATCCAAATTGGTATGTGTTAATACTTTTAGTACCCTCTCTAATGTAGTCAAAAAGTCTGTACTACATAACTGGAACATTTTGAATAAAGGACTCTTGACTCTCGAAAACCGATGTTTGCGTACAAAAGGGGTCGTAACTTTAAAGATACCTTGATTCACACAAGACCATCACTTGCTAATACACCAAGACCAAATACCCTTTGGAATCTACCGAATGTCCAAGGGCATTACCCGTGTGGTAATTGTGCTGCTTGTGCTCAAACTAGAGTAACAAAGAGTATTGACATAGGAACAGCTAGACCATGGGAATTACAACACCACACTAATTGCAATAGTGAACGGGTAATCTATCTATTGACATGTCCGTGCGGATTGAGATATGTTGGGATGACTACTAGAAAAGTGCGTACTCGCATCCTAGAACATAAGAGCACGATTAGGTGCGCAAAACAAATAACTAAACTTACGAAACACTTCTTTGACTTGAAACATGGCGCAGACACACTGAGTTGGACTGTCCTTGACAAACCTAACGTTAATGCTACCACACCAGGTTTGTCAATGAAACTGTTGAGGTTGGAGCAAAGGTGGGTGTATAGGTTGGACACGGCGACCTCTGGGCTGAATGATGACATTCCCTGGTTGGCATTGGTATAACTAGCCCCCCCCCCCTTTTTTTTTTTCCCTTCCCCCCCCTTCCTCCACTTCCCTTTCATTGGTACAAATTGATATTTTATTACACTTCATTACAATTAGTACAAGGATGACATTTGCCCCGTGCATTTCCATGTTTGGCAGTCACTTTGTTCCTAGCATTTTTCACCTTCACCCTGAATACTTCATGTGTGCGACCTCAGGATCATTTCTCTCGTCTGCCACATAGTTCGTTACTGCTTATGAGGCACTCCGGATACCCGGCTCAGTTTGAGCTTCAGGACCATTTTTTCACACAAACACCTTAATGTGGTTCACCTAATTTTCCGTTCGTGTCACTAGCAGACATTTATTCTGCTGTTTATTCATTCCTGATAAACGTTCGGTTTGTTTGTTTGGTCATTAATTGCCTCAGTAGTTTCGGTAGCGATGGTTCACCGAACTACATTACCCAGTCTTCTACCGCTTCCGCCGGAAATCCGGTCATGACGGCAACTTTCCAGGTGGTGTCAATCGCCCGGATAACCCTTTTTAAACCGCATTATGCTGTTACACGGGCTCCCTGTTCCTGGACCACTGCCACAACTGCGGAGGACCGCACTATTGGCGGTAAGCTTCGTGCACTTCTAGCTTTGTGCACTTCTGTGCTCATTATCGCTGCTGCTTATTATCGCGTACCTTCCTTTGCTCCACTAGTTACTCTTAACTGCTTTTACAGACCCTGGCGTTTCACAGGTTATGCTCTGTGCATTCATTGTATAGATACTTGATATGTGTCTTCTTGCGCTTTAAACTCTCCCCCCCAGCCTTCACAGCGCATTTTCCCTTTCATATGGAATCATTCCAATTGCAATGGTTGATTTTATTTTTTACCAGCCACCATGGATGTCTGTTTTTCGTCCGGAGTCCGTTTTTGCCACCCTATTTGTACATAATTTTAGATCGCATACTGCCATGTTATTGCAACACACACCTTGATAGCATGTCTTGCTCCCACAATTTATATGTCATGTATAGCTAAACTACGCACGCTTTGTGTACATTACTTCCGGTTGAGCGTTCTTTCTTTTTCAAACTTTCTCTGCCCTCTTGGGATTTCTTGTTTTTAACTGCCACGTACCATTCTTCTCAGGTCGTGGCTTTGGTACCATATGGCTAAGTAGCCAGGACAGATGCAGTAAACTACAGATAGCCCTAGTGGTGAGTTACGCATTAATCTGTTTGCATTATGGCACTCTAAATAAGCAACTTCAAAAAAACAGTAATAATTGTTTCATATGTTTGACTAATGGAGGCCCTAACGTTTGATTTAGTGATAATATGTTTGCACGTATATGTATGTGTTTGTTGTGTATATATATGACATGACCTTTATTTCTGTCTTTGACACAGGGCACATGTCGAACGTACTGAACAACGAATGATTCTCTGGTTCAGTATGACATAGCTACACCTTTTTGTTTTTCATTATCACACTTGTATATATATTCATTTGTATTGCAGTAGCTACACTTTTGACCCTGAAGAAAGCCATGACACTATACTAGGTCTGTTAGGCTGAAACATGTTGGTCTGATAAGTACAGAGTGGTCTTGAATTTTGACCCCTGTGTTTACAAGCTTTTCCTGCTTTTTAATCCTGACACTGGGTAGCGTTATTAAATCTGCATGAGAGCTAACCCCGTAGCCAGTTTTAATTCACCTTTATTATAGCACTGCATTTTTTGTTATCACACACATCTCTCATAGGGTTTTAGTACACCCGACCGCCTAAACCAAAACATCCCTGAGCTCCTCCCTCGCTAGAGAGGGGGTTGTAGCCCGCGTGAGGACTAGGTTCCTCACGCGAGGAGGTACCCCTATGATGAAGCATGACACCTTTGGTGTGTGAGGGGAACTGTCCTTAAAAAGGGATATCCCCCGCCCTGTCACTTTTATCTCTTTATCCGCGTTGTGGACCTCCCTAGTATTCTGGACCCGGGGCCTTTTTTGTGAATAATGTCCTAGCTGTAAGACATCCCTGTCACCTCATCCGTCTCATAATCATCATGATAATACTGTCCTCCCCGAGGGCCATCAAAATAATTTTGATCAGCACGACCCTGCGAGGCCACAGCATTCTGAGCCCTGTCCTGGCCACCAGCTCCACAAACCCATCCACAAGAACCTCGTCCCCTGGGGACCGCCACCTTCTGCAAAAGCACAGAACACTCGCTACGCCAGCGTCCCTCCTCTTTGCAATACGCACACTGATTTGGCCCTACAGGCGTAGTATTCCTGCTAGTACGTGGAAGCTGCTGGGCCAAACCACCACGTCCTCCACCATTCCCCCTAGAAGCCTGCTGCAACAACACCTTTGTCTTCAAATCCTTGTGCTTCTTCTCCATCCTCTTCTTATCCTCATTTTCCCTGTGCTCATAATACTGTGCCATATTCAAAATAACAGAAGGAGAAGAGGTGCACCAGGTGTTCTCGGAAGCCTGTAATCGAGTTGCAATCTCGGGAAGCAGATTTGAAACAAATCTATTAACAAACAATCGAACGCCACCATCGATCGACAAATCCTGTCCACTATAGTCTAGAAACACACCTTCAAACCGAGTGAAAAAATCAGACACACTCTCATCTTTCTTTTGACGGCAAGCCGATAACTTGTCCCACTCAACCTTTCTTGGGGGAATAAGAGAATGCATATATGTAATGATACGGCCGGGCAAAGCAAGTATCTCTGGTCTAGGCTTATCACCTGGCTTCCGGTCCTGATCCCATACTTTAATTTGGTCCCAGGTACCACCCAATTCTGCAACATGATCCTGTGTGTGTACTTGTCTCCAAATATCAATCGGAACTAGTAAGCCAAAGAACATTTCAATATCAGCAAGTGTCATCACTGTAGAAGAGGCAGCTTCAGTCAATTCTTTATAATAAGCAGTAGGATTTTTCCTAGGGTCAGGTAACTGAGTCTTAAGGGACAAAACCTCACTCCTTCTCCATGGAGTATAAACCCACTGTTCTTGGAAACGGGCCGCTACCCCTGGTCTAGTAATGATATCATGCTGATCCCTTAGCTCTGGTATTTAGGGATGATAGATGGGATGAACCTCCTGCATCGGAAACTGAGATACCGGGGTGGGGCTCTTCTTGAGCAGTCTACCCCGATAAGCAACCAACGTCGCAACATTACCAAAAACTTGACCAGGTGCCATATCAGTAACATATACATGATCCTAAATATCATATATAATCTGTGGTGTTGCATCATTGAAACACTGCTCCTAAAGACCGATCAAAGTAGCGGACATGTGCTTAAGATCACGCTGTTGTACAAAAGGGTAATAATCCTTCATCACACTCCACATATCTTCCACACCATAAATGGGGTTTTGGGCCCACTGCGCAGCCTGATTAGCCACTACCTTTTTCTCTGCATCTCCCATATCCGATCGCATATACGGACCCATTTGCTCCTTGAACTTCATCCAGTATCTATCTTCAAATCCACGTACTGGTGTCCCACTACTCTGTGATGTCGGGGAATGAAAGAACACAGTGGGAGTGACATCAGAGGTAGTAGGCACTAGCGTTGCTGCTGGCTGTGTCGCGGGTGTAAGAGCTGGCGAAAGAGACACCGAAGCAATAGGTGTTGCAGGAGTACTAACAGTCATAGTTGCCACAGACGGCGAGGACAAAGAAAGGACAGGAGGTGCCGTGGCCAGGGCAGTCTGATCAACAGTAACAGAAGCAGAAACAGCAGAGACAGAAGAACCAGGTAGCTGGGCCTGTGAGGGAAGAGCGGGATATATCCTCTGTGGGGCGTATGGGGGTCGAGTATCTAACAATTGTTCCACAAACGTATCATTTTCTTCTTGGGTCACATAAGATTTATCAATATTCAATCGAAATCTCCTATCTTCACCTTCAATTCCTATCTCTTGTTTCTCGCTAACATGTGCTACAGCCTTCTGAGTCAATGTTTGCATTCTCCCCTTCTGGGCCTCTTTCTCTGCTTTCATTCGCCTCTGTTTAGCCTCCTTTTGCCACGTTCGAAGAGAATCAAACATAGACTGTCTACTTCTTTTCGCAAACAACTTCTCCTGTAAAAACCCAATTTTTTGTTCATCAAAAGTGCCCGTCAACGGCCACTGCAACTCGGCATTGTCCCTAGTATATTTGTGCCATAGCGTACTAAACATAATAGGGCCAAGGCCATGCTTCCCATACATGTCAAAGTTCGGCGTGCCTTCTGGAGGAGCCGGCTGGCTTTCTTCCAATCGAGCATCTGCAGAGCAACAACGATAACAAGAAACCAAGAACCTACTAAATTCAGGCATTTTCAAAAGTGAGCCGAATTCGTTATGTTGCCTGGCAAAGTGTTCACAAACACCTCGTACCAAAATCGGTCCTCAGGCCCTGCCAAATACAAACCAAAATGGTTCCATATCCACAAAGAACCAAAACAAACTCACCTGGTGCACACAGGTCAAACAAATTTATTCTCCACTGCCGACTCTTCGGACCAAATGGTCAGATCCAAGGGTTTTGCCGTTCAGGACCCCAGTCAGGATGACTGCTGGCCGAGGCACCGTCTGGCGGGACAGAAGGGGCAGCTGCGAGTTCAGGCACTCTCTCGTGCAGGGATCCCTGGTCCGTCCGCCCAACCCAACGGCGGCCTTGACCGGGGAGGGCCACTCGCCCGACGGGGTCCCTGTTCGGCCACCAACTGAAGGAAGTGACCCGATTAGGGGCACCCGGGTCACTCGTGACCACCTCTCAGCCTTCCATACAAATGAAGAGTCGGTCAGACAGTAGAGAATACAAACCAAGTATATGTTTATTCAGATACACTCAAGCGGAGCCCTGTTTGCCCAGTCGCTTAGAGGTGCTGCAGAGAGGACTGACTTCGGCAAACATAGAGATACATTATGTACATTTCAGAACCAATGAAGACCCGCCCATAATGGAATTTTACAAGCAGGTGCAGCTAAAACAAAGAAGTACAGTAGGATGAGTTTCGACTCTGAGGCCGGGCACACATTATCTCTGTGCCAAGGTTGTTCTGTCCGTGCCCACTGCTAGACTAGTGGGAGAAGGCCTCTATCTAGTGGGAAGGGTATGCGCTAATAAGAACAGTGTATTCATTAGCAGAGCAAGGCATAACCTTGGAGAAATGAAACTTTCCACAGCCTGCTTCTCGAGGAGGGAATACGCAGTTAATGGCATGATTCAAAATGGCAGCTAAACATAAAATGGTGCCGTGAATGCTAACTTACATGGAACAATGCACGAACAAAATAGCAAAAACGTATTCATTTCATCAATCTTAAGAACTGCCCCAGACTCCTGTTGCAGCTTAAGCACACTCTTGCTTACATCGGCCTTCCAACTAAATTATGAGACAGAGTCACCCCCAGGTAAACAAAATCATGCACTAACTCCAGGGGTGGGTTGTGGGCCAGAAAACTGGCTTAAGTGGACCTATAAGGATTAAGCATCAAAAATGTGGTTTTACTGATATTGAGCTCTCGGCCACGGTCTGCGCAGATCAGCAGAAAACAATTGACAATTGCTTGGAGGCCACCAGGTGTTTTTGAATTGAGGAGAGTGTCATCTGCAAATAGTAATGTAGGTATTTTCCTAGAACATATTTTGGGGGCATCATCATTTTGGAAACTTAAAACCTCTGCCAACTCATTGTTAAATAAGGAGGCGAGGGTCGGAGCTAAAATACAGCCATGCTGCACTCCCCTCTCAATCCTGAATGGATCAGACTGCTCCCCATTCTTCCCACATCTAACACGTGACTAGTTGTTCTCATGGATTCTTATAAGACTATCCAAAATATTTGTTGGTACTCTCATATTTTCTAAAACTACCCACAATTTACTTTGGGGACCATATCAAAAGCAGTTTTAAATGTATGAAAACAACGTAGAGGTGGCCTTTTCCTAGTACTACTGTTTTCCAATATATTAAACTAAACCTCAGAATTGGATCGAGGGTACCAGTTTTTGGCCTAAAACCTGCTTGTAAATCCGAGAGTATGTTATTTGTAAGCACCCAATTAGTCCATTTATCTAACACTTGCCAACAGAAAATCTCCTGCAGCCCATCTATTAAGCTAATTAGTCTATTGTTTCCAGGTTCATACCGCCGTCCTTTCTTATATATCAGGGCGATCTTGGCACTATGCCATGACTCAGTTATGGGGCCCCCTTTTAAAATTGCCCTTGTTAGGAGGCTTGGATAGGTAGCTCAGATATCAGGCTCTGAAGCATACAGATCAGCTGGGATGCAGTCTGGGCCCGGGACTTTTTTGGCAGCAATAGATTTTAATGCCCTAAGGGAGTCCAAGCTAGTTATATCAAGATGTTCTGGTTGCCTTAGGGTATTAGTGTAGCCAGAGCCACCATGTCCATTATCTCCTCCCCAGAGTTAGTCATACAGTACAACTTCGCAAAATGTTCAACCCACCTATGCTGATGTACGTCAAAGTCTACTGAGCTAACTGAATAGCAGCTACCATGCACTATAATTCTCCAGAAAGCCATAGAGTTCCCTGATTTAGCCACGTATGTCAAGTCTGCCCAAACCTCTCTCCCAACATATTTTGGCGTGGGTTAGTACTTCCTTACATTTTCTGCATGCCTCGGGGATACCACTTCGATCTCATGCCTCGATAAGGGCCAAGAGTGAAGATTTTGTTGTCCTACACTGCGCAATTTACCATGGATGCAGTTTAGACTTACTCTTCACTAGTTTACTTGGTGCTTTAAAGAGCAAAGAGCAAATCCCTCAAACTTGCAAACAAGTTCTCATGGTCCTTTACTATTAGATTTGGGGTTTCATCTTCATCAAATAAATGGCTCATCTTTTCTAGGGCATCACCCACATTTAAATATACTTGATTCAAGAGATCCGGGTGTGCCTCCACATACTCCCATTTTAAAGCCTTTTTGTTGTCTGTGGGGACTGCATTGCCCAAAAGGTTGGATATGGTTACCTCTGGGCCAGGAGCTATAAGCCTAATGAGCTCTAGTTTCAGTCCATTATGATCGCTGTCTTTCCTTTCTATAACGGTCATGTCTATCATAGACGACCAAATATATAAGGATAGGAATATGTAAAAATGCATTCAGAAACCTACATGTGTAAATTTCCACTTCAACCTTTCCTATGGAGAGATCCTCACATATGTAAGTTTACTACTTAGGGGTTGATTCCAATGTCGTTCGGAAGGGCTCCAAATGGGATTCAGAAGAAGCAAATCCGATTCGGAGCGTATGTTTCCAACCGAATAGTCCCCCATTCCGAATGACCAAGTACGATGTGAGGAAGCCGCCCTCGCCGACCGAATCGGTCCCGAATCAGTCAGTCCGACTCGTTCGGAGCCAATTCGTTCAGCTCAATGGGGCTGGCTTTCCGAACAAGCGAGTACGATGCCCGATTCTGACAGTCATACCGATTCATTTGGAAAGCTCTCCGGAACCAAGTCGTTCGGAGGGCTTTCCTAACGAGAACATGATTGGGCCCTTAGTCCTAAATGTGGCAGGGGCCAGGGGGAGTGGCTTAATAAACGGGCATAAGTGCTACTGAATGGAATGGATTTAGGGAAGAGTAAGGAAGGGTTTAGCCAGGGTTAGGGGCAGGTTTAGGGAGGGATATGCACCCACCCACAAAAGGGCAAGCCAATTTCTATTCACAAACTGCATATCTAAAGTTATTGCGGCCAAAATGGGGCCCAAAATAGTAGTAAATTACTCCAGGTCAGATATGATGTGCTGCAAGATTTTTACTTCTTTTTTTCTCAGTAGTAACTTACACTCGTAAATGTGGCTCCACAATGTTTTTCAGGGGGTGGGACGTGTAAGTCTACACTTTGAACAACTTTGCACTCCGATTTTAAGTATAGCCATTAGCAGTAAAGTTACTGAAAAGTGTAAAAGTAAACTATCTGTAAATTACTCACAAATGTAAGTTAACTTGTGTGAATAGCCCCAGTAAATTTACACTTTGTAGTAACTTTATTACCTTTGGCTATTACCAATTTCGAGTGTGAAATTACTACAAGGTGTAAACCTACTACTAGTAACTTTTCACACAAAGGGGCCATTTCCGATTTCGGCCGGAAGGGCACCGAACGATGGTCGGAGCCCTTCCGACCGAATCGGAACGTGCCGGCCGGATTCCTTTCCGACCGAGCCATTCCGATGGGCTCGGTCGAAAAGGAATCCGACTCGGATTTCCGGATGGCATACGACGGGCTCGGAGAGCCCGACCGCCGTCCGGAAATCATTCAGTACTCCCCCGGCCGCCTCTTCACGACCGAGGGAGTACGATGGCAGTATTTCACTGCCTTTTCGTGCCGGCTTTCCGGCACGAAAAGGCAGTCGGTAACTGTCTTTGGGGGCCCCCAGTAGGGCCCCCATGGGTGCGAGGCCACCGAATGGCGGACTAGGGGCACCTATGGTGCCCCTCTGTTGATCCCTGCACCCGGTGGCAGGCACCTTGGGGTGCCGGCCACAGGGTGCAGGGATGAACTGCACCCCTGCTTTTCACAATGCAATCATGCATTCCGCTCGGAATGCATGCTCCCATTGTGAAGTATACGAGTGCGACCGAACAGGGTTCAGTCGCATCGTACTTGCAGGGCCGTAACCGACGACAGCAGGTCGGTCAGTTATGGCTCCAGGACGATGTCGGACGGACCTGAGTCCGTCCGACATCGGAATCGGCCCCATAGTTGGAGGTCTGGGCCACTGGGACGGAGATTTCCCCATGGTAAAGTATAGAGAAAAGTAAAAAGTTTAGTAAAAATATTTTAATGTTAATTATTCATGTAAAATAATTGTATATATTTTTTAAACCTAGAACAAATAACAAAAATGTTACAGCATTATCATCTTAAAAGTATAACATTTTAATTAATTTCAATATATTTAAATAATTTATAATTATTTATGTAAAGATTTATCAAAGAAAATATCCCTTCTTTAGTAAATTGAGGGCCTCATTTACAATATTTTGATGCACGGCAGCGCAGCAAACCTTCCTGTTGCACTGCTGTGCGTCAAAATAAAAGGGAAAGAATGTGCCATATCCACAAGATACAGCGCATTCCTGTCGTTCTGCCCTGCACCGGCGCAAAAACAGCTGTGCGCCAGTGCAGACACCCTTGAGTCATTTTGTAAAAGTGCCTGTGCTGTGGGGATGATTGTTTTTGTGCAGGAAGGGAAACCTTCCTGCACAGAACTATCATTAAAGGCATTTTCCTCTTTCTATGTGTGCTGCAAAATGCATCACACATAGAAAGAGGAAAAATGAGGAGAAATAAAAGTATGCCTGGGGAAGCATACGATTTTGACGCATTCACAGGTTTACAAAATGTTGTAAATCTGGAAATGCGTCAAGTTCCATGGGTGTTGAGTGGGAACACCCACATCTACACCCATAGAATGCCCCTTTCACGCAGAGTTATGCTTGAAAGGGCAACATATTTACAAGGCCATGAAAAGTCACGCTTGCGTGACTTTACATGGTCTTGTAAATATGGGGAAGTCCATTTCACTGCTGATGCGTCAATAAAAGTGACGCACCGGCAGCGCAATGGGCTTGTAAATAAGCCCCTCAGTTTTATTTACCCTGCATTAAAATGCATTAAATGTTTGTAAAGAATTCATTTTTTGAAAAATATTACATGTTAGATTTATTTTTAATAATAAAAAGTATATTTAAAAATGCATAATATAATATTATTATTATTTTAATTATATGCAACATCTTAACATTAAATAAAATGGATTTGAAGACATTTCAACACATGCAAACTCCAACTCACTCTCGATGCAGGTGTTTGCCCAGCATTGATTGCCGTTATTCTTTTTTAAAACAAGGGTGCCCCCGTACCTCCGCAGCCCCTCCCAACCTACTGGCAGGCCTTTCTTTAAATATGCAACTGCAGTGCTATTAAATTAAGCACTGCAGTGCAGGCGGCCAAATGTCTTTTGGGAGGAACAACACGGCCCAAAACCTGCATACCAATAAAATGTAAATATATGTTTTAAAAGTTCACATAAGTTAATTTATTTTATCATTATTTCATTTTATTTTAAGTCCCTGTCTCTATTATTTTCTACAGCTGGGTGTTACAGTATCTGCGAATGGCCATGTGTGGTGTTGAACTTACTTCAGGAAATGTTTTCCCAATTTTCCATCCACTCCCTCTGTCACTCCCACATTTCCTGCAAAAATGTATGTGTACCTGTGCATAGATCTCCACAATAAGGGTGGAGATCTCAACAGAGAAAAGAAATGCAGGGGCCTCCTCATGTAGGTTTGCGAATAGCATCATGCAGTATGTCAGTAGTACTACTGTAGTGTTACTAAATGTACTGCGAGATGCAGTTTGCAAATAGGCCCTTTTATGTTTAATGGCCCACAATGTTTCACTCTTATGTGAAATACCTCCATATGGCCACTACTGCATCTCTAGGGTGTGCAAAGCAGTGTACAAACATCCCTAGTGGCACCCTGTATGTAACCACTCTTTCTGCTCTTTGGTAGATTTAGTGTGATACAGTTATACAGTGTTAGTAAAGTGGTGTTAGTGCACCACACCACAAAACAAAATGGGATTGGTTGCTGAATATTAATGCAACTTATGTGGAAAAATATTAAAATGGGATATTCTGTATGCATTTGTATACAAGTCTAAGGGGGTCATTAGGATGGCGGACGGACTTGAGTCCGTCCGCCATCCTGTGGTAAACCGGGACCGTCCGCAATACATGCGGCGGTCTTGCATACCAAATCAGGATGCAACCGCCACCATGGCGGTTGCATTTTGGTATTTAACATTGCGGAGGATGCTGCTCACAGAAGCACCCGCTGCAAAGCGAAAAAGCCATGTTGTGCATTTCACTGCACTACGTGGCGAGCACCACACGGTGCCTGCCACTTGGTGCAGTGAAATGTAGGGGGGTACCATGGGTACCCCCGTGCACCCACACCTCCCCCCAACCCAAGGGGAGCCCGCAACCGGCCCCCGGAGGTATTCTCCACCAGCCTTTCCATGGCGGCATCGCTGCCACGGAAATGCCGGTTTTAGCCATCATCATAATTTGGTGGACGGTGCCTGCTAGGCACCGCCACCATTTTATGGTCCCTCGACCGTCCGCCAGGCAATCTGAATGATTGCTTATGGCGGACAAGTGGCGGACGGTCTTTCCGTCTGCCGCGGTCAGGAAACGATTCCCACCGCCATCCTAATTGGGCGGTGGGTATATCGCGGTCCGATGGCGGAAGGACCGCCACCGCATGGCTGGAGGTGGCGGTCCTTCCGCCATCCTAATGAGCCCCTAAATGTGGAGTTAATAGGAAGCTGTAATGTTATTCCATTTGAACAATATTACCTTCAGAGTTTACCCAAAAATCAAAGTTATCCCAAGTTTGCAATGCCATCAGGGTTGATGCATGATTTCTTTCCTTGGGTGAAGTGAGATTTTGCTGATCCCTGTGATTTGCTAAGCTGCTCCATGCAAACTACTGAAATCTGTTTGCTCCTTTCCCTCCACTCTAGCGCATACATGACAGACCATGGTTTCCGAAAAAGCCTTCAGCTCCCCCATGCTGCCCATAGAGTCCATCATAACACTTATACTGGCTTTTAGAGCCCATCGCATAGCACTCCAATTAACGATATCAAACCTCTGATACCATCTTCCTTCCTTACTTTGCTAGAACTCACACTCGGTTTTGAACGTATATGTGGCCAGCAATCCTCAATGTTGGCCCTCACAAATCCTTCATCTGCACTGAGAACTCCAATATAAGATTTGGAGTGTCACACCTGCCATCAGAAGCCATCAGTCTCTCTCAATTGGCTGTGAAAGCTCCTCATTTAAACCTCAAAGGATCTCAATCAGACACTGGCCCATTTGGTAGACCCTCAACAGACTCTCACAGTTTCCCCAAGTACCCACAAAACCCCCTACCAGCCACCAGTCTCTCACTTTGAGTACTTCAGTCCCCCTCTATTGACCATCAGAACCATACTGTAAAACTACAGTGCCCCTAAACTGGCCCCAACACATTACCTAGTCTCAAGAGCTAATGTATCAATGTTCACCCAGCCATCCAATATGCCTGAATCCCATATGCAACCTCTCCAATTCCCTTCTAGGCAATTAGAAGATCCTCAGTTTCACAATGTCTCTGGGATGTCCTCTATTAACACTCAGTGGCACTCTGCCAGTCCTTAAAACCTATCTACCAGCACTCTAGCTCCTCATCCACCCTCAGAGCATGTAAGCTCTCATCAGACATCAACACAGCTGCTCTGCTAGAACTGCCTACTCTGAACTGCAATACATATACATCTCTATTGTTGTCCTCAGTTTCTCACACAGCCTTACCTGCAGCAGTCGTAGTGCATAAAAAAGTAGAGGCACTGCGTTCATGAATGCAATGGGGTGGAGTCAGTGATTCGGGGAAGGGGATAAGACACATGGTTAAAAAGAACAAAATATTCTGTAAGTATTTCTTTTGCCCTTTATCCTATAGAGAATTGCATAAAATATAATGGACGCACCTTAAATGAAAAACAAATGCAAGATAAAATAATCTGTGGAAAATGCACTGATTTAGTAGGAAAGTTCAGCTAGTTAATGCAATAACAGATTCTCTACAAGGGACACACTATTCCCTGGTGCACCTGTTTAGTGCACTGGAGACTATTGACATGTGTATTTATAGTGCTATTAATAAGTAAGTCATTATTTTGAAAATTAATTTCACACAGTATTAGTGTCTGCCATATTGACATGTGTATTTATAGTGCTATTAATATGTAAGTCATTATTTTGAAAATTAATTTCACACAGTATTAGAGTCTGCCATAGAATGTGCAAACACATTCAATGTATACATAGTCAAAGGTTAAAGTGGAGTTATACATGAGGAAGGTATTACAGTTTTAACTTACTTTTTTTAAAAAAAGTTAGAAATTCACTGAAAAAGAACTAGCGTATACTGTCAAACAAACACTGAAATGCACCAGTTATGCATAACTGACAAAAGTGTAACTCGCACCGCCGCAGACTTCAGATGCCATTTGTGATGTAATATGTGGGAAAAAAACCTACATATATATATATATATTTGTATTTGCTTTGCTTACCTTATACTTAACATGCCTGGTAAAGGCATCTGGGTGGTAAAGGCTGCGTTCAAAAGTAGGTCTGGGCGGAGTTCACGGAATTCCCTTATGTGGAAATCCACAAAGTGACCAAAAAACTCCTCTGCACTATGCGGAGTTCCGTAAGCGGCGGAGTGCGAGACGTCACGCTGCTTGCAATGTTTATTAGCGGCAGTTGTTTGTCCCACACTGTAAAATCAGTGCGAGCGGCACCACATGCAGTGCCAGAGGGTGCTGCTTCTTTCTGCTGCCCGAGTAGATATTCTGCTCGAGCAGTAGCTTCCTCAACATGAGCAGAAGGTTTCTCAACGCAAGCGGTAGCGACCAGCCGCGACCGCCCGCACTGAGAAATCTTGCCAAGAGGGGGTCTGGAGTAAGATTTTATTCCCTCGTGCTCACCAACTTATGGTTGGCGAGCCGGGGAGAGGAAAAACTCTGCTCCGCACCATTGAGCAGAGTTTTTCGGAACTCCGTGCTCTACGTGGAGTGCAGAGTGGGAAAAGCTCCACGAGTGGAGCGGAATTTCATGCCCAGGCCTGTTCAAAAGGTATGTGTGGTAAAGGCATGCTTGTATCATCATACAACTCTACTATGTGTGGTCATAAGCAGTGCAGCACATCTGTGCAAGTTATACTTGTGCCAGTTATCTATAACTGGTGAATTTTGCTGTTTTTTTTAGCAGTAGTGCTTTTTCAGTGAATGTTTAAGGTTTATTTAATGTAAATTAAAATCTTACTACCTTCTTCACATTTACGGCTTCATTACGATGTCGATGGACATAAGTCCGCCTGACATCGTTTCGGTTGTGGGACCGCCCAACCTCCTTTTGGCAGTCCTGACCGACCAATTAGGATGCAACCGAACAGATGGATAGCAATACGGTGGAAACACTAGACCTCAGCTTACAGCATAATTATCCAAAAATCAATGTGCTGAATTCTTCAAGCCATGAACTTGAACAGCACTTTCCACATGGCAGAAGATGCTAAAACAGTGGGCACAGCACCAGGAGGGCACGCATCTACAACAGCCTTGGCACAATCAATGGGTGTGAGATATTAGACTATTAGTCGAGGGTGGTAAGAACCCACCTCAAATAATAATAACAATCATTGACAGGTTGAACTGTTAAAGTCTCTAAATAAACCTGCGTTTAACCCTCTGGTAGCTTGGCACAAAGCATTCAGGCTTAACTTAGAGGAAGGTGTAATATATTTATACAGTACTAAAACTGTATTAAAGTGAAAATACAAGACAAGAAGAATCCCAAACATACTAAGAAAAATAGGGAATATTTTGATAAATACAATGACACCAAAACAACATAAGTCCAATGGGTAGAACTCAAGTTATGAATTTTTAAAGTTTGAGTTTAAAAAAGCACAAAGCACCAACTGCAGTTTTCTGGTCATACTAGACTGGGTCCAAGTCAAAAGTTAAAACCAATCACGATGGAGCGCTTTTGGACTCATGGACCAGGCTAGACCTGGTGTAAAGTTTACCTTCTGAATTAGAAACTTTGATTGAGAAAAAAGCGGTCATCGACGAGCTATGGGCGGGGCAAGCTGCAAGCTGTATCCAAAGAGGGCTCGAGGACAGTGGGTTGCTTCAGAGTCCTGGTGTGGTTGCTGACGAAGGCGGGAAAGTTCAGAGCACGCAAAGTCCGAAGTTTCTGCCCAGGAAGGCTTTGATGTCAATCAGATGCTGCTCAGCATCGGTCCCAATGAAGCCCTCCGTGTTTAGACTTAGAAGCTTTTCTGGAAGTCAAATATCCTTCAGTGGGACAATCCAGCAAACTCAGGCCGACCAGCGATTCAACACCAACGGCTGAGGCTTTGAACCATCCTTGTCTCTGTAATTTCTTCAGGTAGAAAGTTGGCAAATAGTTTCTAAGTTCCACTTCTTGCAGTTTGGGGACAGGAGTAGTACACTCCAACACCAGCCAAGGGTCAAGGACCTGGGGAGCACCACATAGGGGGGCTAGGACTCACTTCAACAGAGGCCAGCAGGATGGTCCAGGGCAAGCACAGTGGGTACTGATCAGCTGGGCAGTTGCAGAGCAAGGGCCTCTGAAAGCAACTAGATCTGCCTGGACCTGCCTGAACTCTGCTTGTGACCTCTTCTGGAGTGCGTCCTGACCCCTAAGAGGTGCCTCCCATGTCCTTGACTGATGTCAGAGAGTACTCCTCCAACATACAATCTGCAAGAACTGGACACCAGGTTAAAATACTGAGATTTTGTGCTCTTCGTGTCAACAGTGGCTGCCCCCATTTCTTGCCACCGCGAAGTTCTGATGCTGACCTGTTCTGTGTGTGAGTAGCAACCGCCGCCTCCCCCACCAACACGATTCTTCGACAATGACCTGAGCTTCATGCTATCAATGATCTCCTTGCAGTCCCCATGAATGTAAAGCTCCAGCTGAGGATCCTCGTGTGGAATAAGACTGAGTTGGAAGGTAAACTCTTCACTGGGATGAACCTGTAAATACTCCACACGTTGCCTCTAGGTTAAGCCTGAGTGCTTTTGTGCCAAGTTGCCAGAGGGTTAGGAACAGGATTTATTTAGTGGCTTTAGTGGTTCACCCTGACAAGTATTGTGTTTATTTCTTGAGTGGGGCTCTCACCCCTCTCAACTAATAACCCAATGTCTTACAAATACTATTAAAAAGAGTCCTTGAACCATTTTTCTAGTTATTCCTAAATTGAATTTAACACTTATTCAAGGTGTAAACCAGTGTTAACTTGTGGGCGAGCCCACCTTGCCACAATGAAAAATGACTTTTCACTGCCAGGACATGTAAAACCTTAAATATATATGTCCTACTTTTTAAATACTATACATCCTCCCATGTGGGCCTGTAAGGCCTACCTTGAGGGTCACTAATAAGTATTAATAAAAGGAAGGTTTATACCTAGCATCCGGTTTATTTTTCCAGGTTGAAATGGCAGTTTAGAACTGCACACTCAGGCTGCAGTGGCCAGCCCAGAGACATGTTTTGGAGGGCTACTTTAGTGGGTGGCACAATGAGGGCTACAGCCCACTAGTATTATTTAATTTGCAGGCACTGGACATCTGTAGTATCATGTGCCAATCAGGTGTATACCAGTTTTACCTTGTTTGAAAAGGAAACCACAAGCACTTTGCCACTTTTTATCAGGGGTAAAGTGGGCAGAGTCCTATGGTCAACAACAACAGGTTCAGCATAAGAAGTCAAAACACTGGGGTGACCATCCTGAAGAGGAACATTTTCCAACAATGGGTGAATGTTTCCATAACATATAGTGACAGAAAAGAAGGACATGGTGCATCCTAACACACTCCCACCCACAAAATAATAAATAACCTCTCACTAGAGTACTGCTATGTGCTGGTGGCACAATGCCACAGTAACAGGCACTCCATGCAAAGCGTGAGCAGCACTGGAAGTGGAGAGAAACTGGAGTCTTGCTAACAGAACAATTACACATATCTAATGCACACTATCCATAAACCCACACTGCTTCAAAACAGTCACAAGGCAGAACACCAGTCACTACAGCAGCACTGAAATGCATCGAAGGGATATAAGATTGAAGCAATATTCAGTCTAACTAATCAATCTCCAATCAGTCAAACAACCAGGAGTTTGCTAGCGTGGCTACTCACCGGTGTGGGTCTCAAGGCGCTGAGGGGGGGCTTCTGATCCGACTGGGTGTGGAGGTTCAGTCGAAAAGCCAGGTCTTGAGGTCCTTCCTGTATTGGGTCAACAACGCGATTGACTGAGGTGGAGGTGCAGGGTGTTCCAGGTCTTTGCGGTGAGGTAGGAGAAGGATATTCCTCTGGATCTGGTCTTGTGAATTCGTGTGACGGAGGCCAGGGCAAATTGGGCAGAGCTGAGTTGTCTGGTGGGTGTGTGGAATATGAGGCGGTGGTTCAGATATTCTGGTCCTGCGTCATGGAGAGTTTTGTAAGCATGTGTGAAAAGCTTGAAGGTGATTCTCTTGTTGATTGGGAGCCAGTTGAGTTGTCAGTGGTCTAGTGTTATGTGGCTGCGGCGGGGGATGTCGAGGACCAGTCTGGCTGTAGCGTTTTTGGACATTCTGTAGTTTCCTGAGCTGTTTCAGGGTGGTAGTGGTGTAAAGTGTGTTGATGTAGTCAAGTTTGCTGGTGATGAGTGTGTGGGTGACTGTCTTTATGGATTCCGTGGGGATCCATCTGAATGTCTTTCGGAGCAGGCGAAGCGTGTGGAGGCAGGATGAGGATACTGCGTTGATTTGGCAGTTCATTTTGAGAGAGGAGTCCAGTATGATGCCGAGGTTGTGTGCGTGGTCCGTAGGTGTGGGAGGGGTTCCTACTGCGGCGGGCTACCAGGAGCCGTCCCAGGCTGATGGGGTGGATACCAGGATGAGTACTTTGGTATTGTGTGAGTTGAGCTTGAGGCAGCTGTCTTTCATCCAGGTAGCAACGGCCTTTATTCCGCTGTGAAAGTTGTTTCTGGTGGTTGTGGGGGAGAGGATCAGCTGGGTGTCGCCGGTGTAGGAGACGATGTTGAGTCAGTGGCTTCTGAAAATGGTGGCGAGGTGGGCCATGTAAATGTTGATGAGGGTGGAGCTCAGGGAAGAGCCTTAGAGCACTCCGCAGTGGATCTCTGTAGGTTCTGAGAGGAATGGAGGTAGTCTGACTCGCTGTGCTCGGCCGGTAAGGAAGGCATGGATCCAGTCCAGTGCCCTATCTCGAATGCCGGCATCGTGAAGTCTCGTGATTAGAGTGCGGTGGGAGATGGTGTCGAAGGTGGCCGAGAGGCCCAGTAGGGTGAGGGCTGTGGTTTCACCCCAATTGAGGAAGGAGCGGATGTCATCGGTGGCAGCGAGTAGTGCTGTCTCGGTGCTGTGGTTGTTTCAGAAGCCGAATTGTGAGGTGTCCAGGACGAGGTTCTCCTCAATGAACTCGTAGAGTTGGCATTGATGGCCTTCTCGATGACCTTGGCTGGGAAGGGGAGGAGGGATATGGGTCTGAAGTTCTTGAGGTCTGTCGGGTTGGCAGACGGCTTCTTCAGCAGGGGGTTGATCTCGGCGTGTTTCCAGTCATCGGGAAAGGTGGCGGTTTTGATGGAGTAGTTGAAGAGGCGGCAAAGCTGGGGGGCAATGGAGGCGGCTGCTTTATGGAATATGTGGTACGGGCAAGGGTCAGATGGGGCTCCTGAGTGGATGCTCTTCATGGTCTTGAGTGTCTCATCTGTGGTGAGCGGAGTCCAATTGGGCACAGTCTGTTGGGGTGCAGCGTGGTTGCTTGCGGTGGTGATGGGCGTAGTGGCAGGGTCTTGGGTGTCAAAGCTGTCATAGATCTGCCTGATCTTGTGGTGGAAGAAGGTGCTGAGTTTGTTGCAAAGGTCTTGGGAGGGTGGGACGAATATATGATGTTACAACGCATGCCATTACAATGCATACATTTACAGCGCGGATTTTACAACGCAACTAACATTACAATACATGTTTTTACAACGGGAACCATTACAATGCATGCCATTACAACGCATACTATTACTACGTATACCAATACAACGAATACCATCACAACGCATAATAATTAAACTGTTTTAAACGTAGACACATATTACGTGTGAAAAAAAGTCATTAAAAAAAACCAAATATCTTATTTTATTTAGAATGTTTTATAAAGAGTGAACATGACCCAAGAGTATCAGAGCGCATAAAGAATAAATAATTTTCCGGAATATAAATCATATTTTTTTTAAAGCCCATTTATTGGCAAACAAGCATATACAAACAAAGCATTAAAAACATGTGTCCTTCCACTATTTCCACTACAACAGCCCAGCCATCATCTACTCAACATGGCGACCATTCTGAAAACGGAACGTTAAAAGTACATTTTACTCACAAGATAATAAATAAACATTCTGTCAGGTTCTAATTCACGCGAAAAATTGAATTTAATACATATTTTCTTTAAAATTTTTGCTAACCCCAAACAAACGTATAAATTCAGCTGACCACCATTTTGTGCTCAGTGGTACACTGACTTCCCTGGTGACCACACATATCTGCAGTAGTAGGAGAATTGTGAGAGCTTCAACTTCAAGCACTGCCATTTATTGACTAAAGTAAGTGAAAGTTTTGAACAAAACACATTTAGATAGACAACAAATAATTAATAAACCTAAACCTAAAATTAATTTTGCAATTATATTAAATTCACAGATCTTGGACATACAGATACAGCAAAACAGTACTCATCTACTGAATAAAATAATTGAATGCTTAACATAAATCAGATTTAGGGGCCCATTACGTTGTCGGTCGTAAAGGTTCTGACATTGGGTCGGAGGCTTTATGACTGACATTGTCGGTTTGAATTCCGACCGGCTGATTACGATACTGCCAGTGGGAATTGAAACCGGGCGGTCATTCTGGCTGGCTTCCAGCGGGCTCAAGGTACCCGTTGGCCAATCGGAAATGGCCTGTAACCCATATGGATGGCGGTTTACGCCGTCTGGATTATGATGCATGGTTTCCGGCAGGGTTTCCATGCCGGCCTTCCCGACATGGAAACCCTGCCGGAAAGCGTGTTTGGGGGCTCCTAGCAGGGCCCCCTTTCCCTTGCAGCCTCCGGTTGGGGGCTGAGGGGGCATCTATGGTGCCCCCCTGTTAATCCCTGCACCCTGTGGCAGGCACCTTTAGGTGCCTGCCACAGGGTGCAGGGATTAAACCAATCTCCCATAGAGAAATGGAAGAATGCTACCGCACCATGTGCAGGCGCATCATAATTAGGCGGTTGGGACCGCCGATCAGAGGTCGGTCGGTCCTGTTTCCGCCACGGTGTCCGTCGGAGGAAACTCCGACCGACATCATAACAGGCCCCTTAATTTTAAACGAAAAAAAAAGCTCAAACGTACATTGTAATTTTGTTTTTCCAATACATTCACAGATTTTGAAGACACATACACATACAAAAATTAATTGAAATCTCTGAGGAAATCCATCCGTAAGTTCAAGCAAAAGTATTTTTATAAGCTAAAAAATAAATAACAAAGTTAAATTTTCATATAATTAATATATATTGTGAAAAATGCTGGGCAGTAGTCTGAGGCAAAATTAGTACTGTAACTCTGCAGGGTGCTTACCTCTAGAAAAATGCTGGTCAATGGTAGGTGGCAAAATTAATATTATAACCCCGTCGGGTGTTGGCCTCAGGGAAGGTGCTGGTCAGTTCTGGGAGCAAGATTACTATTATAAATCCACCATGTGTTGGCCTCAGACAAGATGCTGGTCAGTTGTGGGGGCAAAATTAGTATTCTATCTCTGCCGGGTGCTTGCTTCAGGGAAGGTGCTAGTCATTGGTGGTGGACAAACTTAACAATTCTAACACCGCAGGGTGCTTGCATCAGGGACTGGTCAGTAGTGTGGGGGGCAAACTTACTGTTCTAACTCCACAGGGTGCTTGCCTCAGGGAAGGTGCTAGTCAGTGTTGATGGGTAAATTTACTATTCTAACTCCACTGTGGGCTTGCCTCTGGGAAGGTGCTGGTCAGTGGCGGGGGCAAAATTAATATTCTAACTCCACTGTGTGTTTGCCACAGGGAAGGTGCTGGTCAATGGTGAGGGGTAAACTTAGTATTCTAACTCAGCAGGCTGCTTGCCTCAGGAAAGGTGCTGGTCAGTAGCAGGGGACAACCTTACTATTCTAACTCCGCAGGGTGCTTGCCTCAGGGAAGGTGCTATTCAGTGGTAGGGAGCAAAAACTCTATTCTAACTCCACAGGGTGCTTACCTCATGGAAATTGCAGGTCAGTGGGGGGTGCAAAATTAGTATTCTAACTCTATTGTGGGCTTGCCTCTGGGAAGGTGCTGCTCAGTGGCGGGGGCAAAATTACTATTCTAATTCCACTGTGTGCTTGCCTCAGGGGAGGTGCTGATCAGTGGTGAGAGGCAAACTAACTATTCTAACTCCGCAGGGTGCTTGCTTGAAGGAAGGTGCTGGTCAGTGGTGGGGAGCAAAAACTCTATTCTAACTCCACAGGGTGCTTACATCACGGAAAATGCAGGTCAGTGGGGTGTGCAAAATTAGTAGTCTAAATCCGTAAAGTGCTTGCCTCAGAGAAGGTGCTGGTCAGTGTTGTGGAGCATAATTAATATTATAGCTCCACAGGGTGCTTGCCTCATGAAAAGTGCTGGTCACGTCTTGCTTTATTAAATTTAAACAAAAAATATGAATACATACAATCATTATCTTTATTTTTACACAGCTAGAATGAACTCCATCTAAAATCAATAAAATAAAATACATCAACTGGACTACAAATCATCCTCTCAACAATCTGAAGGCCTTTCACAGGTAAATAGTTCAAAAACTAAATTTAGCAACCATAACTAGCACAAATATTTATTTTTAGGAAGCAAAAGCCAAGTAAACATCATTCATTAAAAATTCACTTTTCCTTTTAAACCTACCCAACATCACCTAGAAGGAGAAAACAAAACCACCAAAAACAGCTGAAGAAACCAAACTACATCAGCAAAAGGACAAATAAGCAAACAAAGGAACCTTACTAAGGTGTGGCATACTACTTCAACTATTTGAAATGCCTCTTCATCTTTCAACAGAAATCAACAACGAACCATATTAGAAAATGACAGCTGGGATAATCTAAATCAAACAATGTAATAAACAACCTGTTCTTAGAAAGCTTAATACACAACCAATGCACTTTTAACCATTTTGTTTTGCAAGTTGTAATCAACAAAAATTTCAAAATAGAAAAGCAGACAATAACAGCAAAACGTTGTAAAACAGGTATTCTGAAATATACATTGTCAAACATGTGAAACTAACAACATTTTCTTTGCAGATTAAACGTTCATTTTAAAAAATAAAGCACAAAGACTCTTATTCTCCCTTCTTTTACAGACATATACATAATGGCATCAGGAAGACAAGACAACTATGTGAAATCCCAAATAAAAAATCGACTCCTAAAGCACGGTGGCTACCTTTATTGTAAGGAGAGATTAACTGAGCCCAGGAGTCATTGGATGTGGTGCAGTATTACTCATCCCATTGCACAGGCCGAGCGGTTACTCTTGGTGACACCGTTGAAAGGACCACAGAGCATAACCACTCTGCCTCTGCAATGGAGATCGAGGTTAGAGAAAGCATTAACCAAATGAAAGAACTTGCATCCATGTGAGAAGTTGGCCTGGTATATGCTGTTCACTAATTAAAGTGGACACCTTGCACCAGGGCAAATCGACTCTTATGGTAGATAGGTTTAAGACAACCTTTTAAAGAAAGCTATCCTAGTGGTAGCTGTGGAGAGCAGCCTTCAGGCTAAGTCTCGGAGGAATGTAAAGCAGCTTGTTTTACCATATAATCTCTTGAATCACCAAATGAAAAGACACCACACAGGTATATATATCAAATATATATGTATTTATTTCTAAATAACTCTCTACTAATCTCTTTATGAGATTAGAAGACAAACATATGCACAAATCAACGTTTCACAATAAGTTAAGCACAAAATATGGCTGGGGCTCTAGGGCGTACCAGACCATATACTAAGTAAGAGACTTAGGGACAACGACTTGCAGTGAGACAAGGCCTAGGGCCTTCAGAAGTGCAGGGGCCTCACGAAACCACCCAAGGCAGGTAAGTAAAGGACCCACGGGGGACGCGTGCAGTGTGGATACACAGGCGCGGATCGCTCGTTAACTTCAATGGGGCAAGTCGCGGTTGGAAATAAAGAGTTTTAGGATACTTCGGAGAACCTACAAGCAAGTCACTTACAGGGTAAGTAGTTCTAGGGCCCACACCCACAGGAGCACCGTAGTGCTGGAGTTACCTCACCCAGGGAAGCCGGGTGCTCCTGTGGGTGTGGGCCCTAGAACTACTTACCCTGTAAGTGACTTGCTTGTAGGTTCTCCCGAAGTATCCTAAAACTCTTTATTTCCAACCGCGACTTGCCCCATTGAAGTTAACGGCGATCCGCGCCTGTGTATCCACACTGCACGCGTCCCCCGTGGGTCCTTTACTTACCTGCCTTGGGTGGTTTCGTGAGGCCCCTGCACTTCTGAAGGCCCTAGGCCTTGTCTCCCTGCAAGTCGTTGTCCCTAAGTCTCTTACTTAGTATATGGTCTGGTACGCCCTAGGGCCCCAGCCATATTTTGTGCTTAACTTATTGTGAAACGTTGATTTGTGCATATGTTTGTCTTCTAATCTCATAAAGAGATTAGTAGAGAGTTATTTAGAAATAAATACATATATATTTGATATATATACCTGTGTGGTGTCTTTTCATTTGGTGATTCAAGAGATTATATGGTAAAACAAGCTGCTTTACATTCCTCCGAGACTTAGCCTGAAGGCTGCTCTCCACAGCTACCACTAGGATAGCTTTCTTTAAAAGGTTGTCTTAAACCTATCTACCATAAGAGTCGATTTGCCCTGGTGCAAGGTGTCCACTTTAATTAGTGAACAGCATATACCAGGCCAACTTCTCACATTGGTGGGCAGCGTGTGGGATTCCAGCTTGCCATTGTTTTGCCAGAAAATCTCTATTTGAATTACTAACTGAAAACCATTATAGGTACTCAAGGTACATATAAAGTCAAGCTTAGTATCAATAAGTTCTACTGAACTTAGAGCTGTGTGCCAAGGGATAGCACACCCTTTCCACAGCTCAAGCTAGGATCAGTAGGCCACAAACTAGTGTAGGTAGTACAACACTGCACAACACTAGAATGTCCTTAAAGGGTGGACCCAGTGGATCCACTCAGCCTCAGTATAAGGACATGGCTTTCTCTGACTTGAGAGCCATGTGTGTTGACTGACACCTGAGACTAGGACAGAGTCCCTCAACACTATACCTGATAGATCTGCTGACAGCAGATGACCTTAGATTGGCTCTAGGAACTAAAGGGTCTGAATCAGTGGGTGGGTCAGTCATAGTATCTGGGTCAGATGATGAAAATCAGAATGACCAAGACTCTGTGATTGAAGGGCCAGGCTTCAAGGGGCCTGAAAAGGACAGAGGAATTCTCCCTAAGAGAACTGACAGAGAGGAGGAGAGGCACAGATCCCCTTCCAGGGAATCTGACCACTCTTATCACTCTGGCAGAGAATTTGTCCAGCAGAGGAGCTCATACTTTTCCTTAAGAGAGACCTCCTCTGAGAGAAGGTGCAAACTGCTCCAGTATGAGGAAGCCAGAGTGGCCCTCAGAACCAAGCAGTTGGCACTGGATAGGAAGCCCTGGAGATCCAGAGAGCTTCTAGAAAAGAGGGGTTAGAACCCCCTGGTGGCAGCAGCAGTGTCCCTAGAGGCAGAGAATATATTCCTGACCATAGGAACCTGAGCAAGGTTGTTCCTCCATACCAGAGTGGGGATGATATCCACAAGTGGATAACTGCTATGGAGAGGGCCTGTAGAGTACAGCAGGTCCCCCAAAAGCAGTGGGCAGCAATCTTGTGGCTCTCCTTTTCAGATAAAGGAAGAGACAAGCTCCTCACTGTTAGAGAGGAGGATGCTGATGATTATGAGGTCCTGAAGAGTGCACTGATAGATGGGTTTGGCTTAACCACTGAGGAGTACAGGTTGAAGTTCAGAGATACCCAGAAGGCACAGACTCAGGACTGGACTGACTTTGTAGATTGTGCATCCAAGGCTCTGGAGGGTTGGCTGGTTGGCAGTAGGGTTACTGATTTCAAAGGATTTTATAATCTAATGATGAGAGAACAGATCCTTAATAATTGTCAAAACCAGCTTTTACACCAGTACCTGGTGGACTCTGATCTGACCTCTCCCCAAGAATTGGGAAAGAAGGCAGACAAATGGGTCAGAACCAGAGTAAGGCCTAAGAATCAGGGTGGTGACCACAAGAAAGATTCTACCAAGTCCCAAGAGAAAGGTGGGGATAAATCTAAGGATAAGTCCACTACAGGGCCCCAAAAGTCCTCTTCTGGGGGTGGGTCCCAAACTCCTTCCTCTCCTGAAAAGAAACCCTATTGCCATGTCTGTAAAAAGCCTGGGCACTGGAAATCTGATCCCAGTTGTCCCAGGATTGGCAATAAAGAAAATGTTCCTCCAACAACTACTACCACCCCTCCTGGTACTACCAGTAGTAATCCTCCAGTTGGGAGTAGTGCACCCAAAAAGTTAGGTGCTTTTGCAAGAGGAACAGAGGTGAGCCCTAGTTCAGACAGGACCCCCTCAACAGACTCCTCAGATTCTGATGGTGGTATAGGATTTGCCACCTTTACCGTGGGTCCCACAGCATTGGGCAGGTACAGACTGGAGCCAATAATTAATGGTCAAAAAGCTGTGGCATTTAGGGACACAGGGGCTAGTGTCACCATGGTGGCAGGGAAACTAGTCCCCCTCACCAGCTTTTACCTGAGTTTAAATACCAGGTGACCAACATTGATGGTGTCAGAACAGAGCAACCCATGGCCATAGTCAATCTCAGCTGGGAGGGGGTCACAGGCCCAAAAAGAGTGGCAGTGTCCCCAACCTTACCTGTAGATTGCCTGATGGGCAATGATCTGGAAATTTCGGCCTGGGCTGAAATTGAACACCAAACCCATCTGAGGATGTTGGGTGTCCCTGTAAAGGTTAGTGGGGCTGTGATGGCCACAGCCCCAGCCCAAGATTTTGGAGAGATGGAGCCTGGAAGAATGGCCCACTCTCCCCAGAAGAGAGCACAAGGGTTGAAGAAAAGTCTTCTTCCCTCCAGACAGTAGGTAAGGGTCAGCCTCCTCAGGGAACTGACCTCTCCCCTAGTGAAGGAACTGCCACAGAGGTAGTCAGGCCTGGCCTGGCCCCACCCCTGATGGCAGAGGACCCTTCCAAGGTGGTACCCAGTCTGGAGCAGGTAAACTGCCCCTCTCTACCCTGCCTCAGGCAGTCCAGGGCTGCAGAGGTCAGGGAGGTCAGTGGACCCCCAGGGCCCCCTGTCCAGAGGAACCCCCATCAGCAGATTAGGGGCACCCAGTCTAGTAGCCCTAGCCAGGTGAAAATTCCTCAACCCACTGAGGGATCCCCCATACCTTTATGTAGGGACCTCCCCAGAAGGACTCTGTTAGGCAAGGGCAAACCTGGGACCAAAAGGTTCCAAACATGCCATGTCCCTCCAGTGTTCCATCCAAAGGGACCCAACCCCCAGCTGTAGGCAGTCAAAGGTTGACCCTTAGAGCAAAGTGCAACTCAGTCATGGAAAGACAGGCATACATGGTGACCAGTGATCTGAGGAAGCTGAGGCCAACCTTCCTAGGGCCTCACTTCCCTACTCAGACACCCCACCAGCCTTGTACTTTACCAAAGCACACCAGAGGTAGTGATTCCCCATGGTGGAGACCCTCTCATACCCTTAGGGTGAGGGATTGCTTAGTGGACCATAAGACAGGGGGCAACCATGCTAGTGCAGGTGCTTCCTTATATGACCACTTAATCAATAAAGGCTCAACTGGTCAAGGTTAGCCTTATCTCCTTTCGTTTGGGGGGTTATGTAGGAAGGTGGAATCTGACTATATGGTTGCCCCCACTTTTTTCTTGGTGTTTTGCTGGTTTATGACTTAGTTGGACTGGGACCCTGCTATTCAGGGCCCCAGTCTATCTGCTCTCTCTAAACGACATGGAGTGCACTCTAGGTGCACTAGTGATTGGATACTGTGGTGCCTCATGAGTCCCTAGTATATGGTACCTTAGGTACCAAGGGCATAGGTACTTCACAGGCCTACCAGGGGCTGCAGCATGTATTATGCCACCCCTGGGAAGCAGTCTAAATCTGACACCACAGGCCTGCTACTGCAGCCTGGGTGAGGTGGTGCTAGCACTCCTCACTGAGATATAGGTTTCCTATATCTCTCCTGCACACACATATAAACCTATCAGTCACCCCTAAGGCAGGCCCTATCAATCCTGAGGGCAGGGTGCTTGGCTTCTATGTGAGGGGTGCCTCTGCCTGAGCAGGGCCCCTCTGCAGCTCTCAGAGTCTATTCTCTGGGGCTGTTTGTGGATGCGGTTAAACCATATACTCTTAAGTGCATTATATCCTTGCGGTAAAATGCTAACTTTGGAATGGCTGCATCAAAACATGTCGTGTTTGGTGTCAAAGATCTTGGAATACTACCCCCCGCCAATCCTGGCAGTGGGGGTAGCATTCCACCCTTCTAGAGGGATAAGACATGTACCTGCTGTGGAAACGCGGTAGAATCCTGAAGAGCCCTGGCATCACAAAATGGATGCCACCAGTCACAGACACTGGGCTGCCCTCCTGCTGATGACCGAAACTCACAGTGGAGGAAGCCCAACAATAGGCATCCTGTCACAGGGAGGTGTAACCACCTCCCAGACAGGGTTTAGTGTATTGGGGCTGGGTGGGTGCACTCTTAGAGTGCTTTGAAGTCCTGCACTGGGGGAGCAGAAGGCTCCTCTGTGCATATGCCAGGTCAAACCGGCTCAGGGGCTACCTGCCCCTGCTCTGGCGCGAAACTGGACAAAGGGAAGTGGGTGTAGCCACCCTCCCTTGACCCTCCCATAGGTGGGGTCATAGAGCTAGTCCATCCCCTCTTTTTAGTATAAGAAGGGGAACCCTTGAACTTGCTAGTTAGATAACCCCTGGACGACGCTCTACAGAAGAATCCTGGCCCTTCGACGTTCCACTACCTTTGGAAGACAGAAGAATCTCCCTTGGAGTCAAGGAGTGACTCCTGCTTGGCAGGCACCAAAAACGACAACGACGGTCGCAAACTACGCCGCTCCCGCCGGAGTCCGAAGTCCCTGCAGCCCAAGAAGTGGATTTCCTGACCTCTCCCAGGCCATCGTGAGTCCCCAGCGAAGCTGAGGCAAGTGGACCCCACGAGTAACGAGGAACCGCGACCCTGGGTACCGTGCACTATTGTCAAGTGCAACCCCTTCACAACGTTCTACGAACTTGTGCTTTGGACCACGTGTGGTCCCGACCTCCAGCAGGAATCCCTCCGAAGATCAGAGGCCTACACCGTCCCGAGTGACCGTGGGCCCCTGTTGAGTGATTCCGCCCGAGGTGTCTTTGCGATCCCTTGCCCGCCGGCTTGTGGGTCCCCAGAAAACTTCTTAAAGAAACCAAAGGGCTCCCCTGGTTGCTCCAGGCCTGCCCTGACTTACCCTCGCTGGGTGAGTCCCTCAGACCTTGCTGGTCTGCGCCATTGACTTTCCTTCATCTCCCCGAGACTTGCGGCTGCCAAGGCTTGTTGGCTCCAATCGAGTTTCCGACACCGCAGTCAGCTGCAGACGTCGAGGGACCCACCGAATCCAGCTCCTGGTCGTCGTCGACACCTCCTGGACCACGTGGCTGAAGAGTCAAGGCACCCGCAACCGACCTGAATCAACCGACGACGGTGGGCATCCATCTTCCTTGCCCCGGGTCACTGCCAAGTGACTTTGAACACTGTCCCCTCTGCTTTCAGGTCATCCTTCTTCAGAATCCAGGCTTGGATTCCACCGGACACTTCTTCAGCTCCCGCAAGCAGCAAGTCTTCTTTGTTCGCCATTGAAAACGACGCCGCGACCCGACACCAAAGGACACCTATGCACCCGGCTTCCCTGGGTGAGGTAACTCCAGCACTACGGTGCTCCTGTGGGTGTGGGCCCTAGAACTACTTACCCTGTAAGTGACTTGCTTGTAGGTTCTCCCGAAGTATCCTAAAACTCTTTATTTCCAACCGCGACTTGCCCCATTGAAGTTAACGGCGATCCGCGCCTGTGTATCCACACTGCACGCGTCCCCCGTGGGTCCTTTACTTACCTGCCTTGGGTGGTTTCGTGAGGCCCCTGCACTTCTGAAGGCCCTAGGCCTTGTCTCCCTGCAAGTCGTTGTCCCTAAGTCTCTTACTTAGTATATGGTCTGAGTACGCCCCTAGGGCCCCAGCCATATTTTGTGCTTAACTTATTGTGAAACGTTGATTTGTGCATATGTTTGTCTTCTAATCTCATAAAGAGATTAGTAGAGAGTTATTTAGAAATAAATACATATATATTTGATATATATACCTGTGTGGTGTCTTTTCATTTGGTGATTCAAGAGATTATATGGTAAAACAAGCTGCTTTACATTCCTCCGAGACTTAGCCTGAAGGCTGCTCTCCACAGCTACCACTAGGATAGCTTTCTTTAAAAGGTTGTCTTAAACCTATCTACCATAAGAGTCGATTTGCCCTGGTGCAAGGTGTCCACTTTAATTAGTGAACAGCATATACCAGGCCAACTTCTCACAATCCACCTCTAATGAACCCTGTGGCGCTGTTTTGAGGGAGGTATCCCAACACATTCCTATACATGTAGCGAGTTGTATGCCCACAATCCCAAACGTAAGCAGAATCATTGTTACTGTTACTAATTAAATCTTTCTTTTGTATGACAACAAAAACCCTCATAAAAGAATACTAATCTTTAGCACACCCCGTAACCTTGTAAAATTGGGGACTAGTGATATTTGAATGATGGATGGGACGTTTAAATCCACACCCCATCCATTCACCCAAATATACACTATTCACGCCTGCATTAATAACACTGTAGTTCCCTTAGTGTACAGTTTACTCCCTAATAAGCAAATCTCAACTTACACTGAATTTTTAACAGTGGTAAAAACTAAAACACAAAATAAAAGCCCTAGAAAAATGATAACTGATTTCAAATTATCAATGAATAACACCATAACCAAAATGACCCCAGGGACCAGAACACCGCCTCCCTACTGGAGAACCTCACCGACATCAGACTGAAGAAGCTAGTCACTGCACCGGCCCACACAGCCAGACACACGCTCGAACATATTTTCTCTGCCAGCAGGAACATCACCTACAGCCACACCACCGAACTCCTCTGGACTGACCACCACTCCGTGCATCTCACTTTCACCACATCCACCGTAAACCACCACCCCCCAAGTCGCAGCTGGAACAAGGCCACCGAAGAACTTTTCGTTGACTTGCTCAGCACGACCACTCCACCAACAGATGCCAATACTGCAGCGCACAACCTTCACCGATGGATCTCTAACTGCGCCGACACTCTGGCACCCCTCAAGAAGATACCAGGCAAGCAACACTCCAAGAAAGCCAGCTGGTTCACTCCTGCCCTCCACGAGTCCATACGCACCTGCAGACAACTCAAGGAACAACAAAACGCCGTAAACCCACACAACCTTCAAATCTACCGTCAACGCACACCACCTTCGCCTCAAAACCACAAAGAAATCGGCCTTTCAAGACAGAATTAACGCCAATGCACACAAAAGCAAAGTACTCTTCACCATCATCAAGGAGTTTGCCAGGCCCAACAGCAAGACCACAGGCGTCCCACCCAGGAAACATCTATTACAATGCAGGCATCAACGAATGTGCCATTACAACGCATGCTATTACAACGCATGCCATTACAACGCATATGCCATTACAATTCATGCTATTACATCGAGAATTATGGTAAGTGTTTAGGTAAGTACTATGAAAGAATTTTTGGGTAGTTTAAAATTTTTTTTAGTACTATTGTATTTAATATAATTAAATTTGTAGTTACTTAATAATAATTAAAAATAATACTTATGATGGTGTGACACCCTTTCTCTGGTACGGTATGCAAGGGAATGAGAGGTTTTGGTGGGGGAATGTATTAATACTCAGGTATACATTTTAACACCTGGGTATAAATGTATTATTTATTTTTAGCAATTGAATAATGATTAAAAATGAAACTTATGTGGGTGTGAGACCCTTTGTCTGGCATGGGATGTAAGCGAATTAGGGTTTTGGGGTGGGTAGTGTATTAATACTAAGGTATAAATTGAAATCCTTGGATATTAATGAATATTACATTTAATATTAATTTTATGTAATTCAATAATAATAAAAAATAATAGTTATGAGGGTGTGACACCCTTTGTCTAGTACGGGATGCAAGAAAATTAGGGGTTTTGGGTGGAGGAATGTATTAATACCCAAGTATTAATTTTAATACTTGGTTAGTAATTTAATTTTATAATAATAATAATTCTAAAATATTTCTAATAATTAAAAAAAAAATTATGAGGGTTTAACATTTACAATCTGGCATAGGATGTTACAGACATAGATTTTTTTGTGTAGGGGTGTATAGTATTTTTAGAAATATTATTTATAAATATTAGTTGATTAACAATAAATTAATAAAACATTTAAAAGATTGCAAAAATGGTTAAATGTGCAGTCAGATAATTTTATAAAAATACAGTAAATAAGATAATAATAAAAAGAAATGTATTAATACATTTTTTAATTAAATAAATAGGACATATAAAAGTATTTATTAGAAAGATTTATTTAAAGAAATATATAACAGAGAATTAGACATTTTCAATAAATTAATATAAATATGTTTAATTATATATATATATATATATTTTTTTTTAAATAATAACTTTTCCAAATTAGCACGTCAACTTTTTTATGTATATTTTTTAGATTTTTCCCATGTTTTCCATTCAAGCGAAATGTCCTTTTTTCTTTTCACTTTTATAGATGACGTACGCGGTTGTGTGTTTGTTTCTACAGTCGGTGGAGCATTGCGGTCAAGATCGGAGGCAAGGAAGAGCTGAGGTCAGGTAAGACAAATTTTACTTAATAAATAGAGATTGTGGGTGGCATAGTTTATTGTAAGGAGAGAGGAGGAAGGTAGTTAGATAGAAGAGGTGTGGCTCAGCGGCCAGGGCGACTGACTCCGGATCCTGGGGCTCACGGTTCGATCGCCGGCGGCAGTTCAGCCCAGCGCCATGTGAATCTGGGCAATAGCTCGCTTAATCTTCCCGACGGCCCCCAGCGCCGGGAAACCTTTCCGGAGGTAGCTGTGCGCTTCACAAATACTGGACATTTACATTTACATAGATGTTCGTATTTTGATGTATGTTTTGACATTTTTAACCACATTTCCATTTCTAAACAGGTAGCAGTTGTAGGCCCACGTTGGGTTGATTGCTTTTTTTACACTTTTTGTTTAAAAAAAACAAATTATGTGGAAAGAATTAATAACATTTTTTTTAAACCAATGTGTAAAGGAAGGAATATTTTTTGTGATTTTTTGGTGCGTCACGTGTTTAAAAAAAAGTATTGCGTATTCAAAAATGTTCAACATGTTGCAGTTTGGAATACACAGATGGCATGGATGGCCGAATGGATGTTTTGGACAATTTGGGATTTTTTTTGATGGATTTTAACTTAATGCAGGACTTTTAGTGCATTTTAAAGTTTGGGTTTTTGGTTTTTGTCAAACTTATTTAAGTTTTTGGGATTCGTATTTTTAGTTTACACAGTATATTTTGCAGCAGTGTGTTTGCTGTAAAATATGGCTATGCCAATCTATGGGGCCGATTCTGATCTGGGCCGGAAATCTCTCCGACCGAGACGGACCCGGAGAGATTTCCGACCGAATCGGACCCTAGCAGCCCGACCCAACGAGTACGATGCGTACGCAAGCTATCGGACTCGATTCGGTCGGACTCCCATTGAAGTCAATGGGAGCCGGTCGTACAACGCGTACGCGGGCTCCCATTGACTCCATGGGTGCGAGGCGAACAAGGGCGCCCCCTACAGCGGGTAAGCGTCGAAGTGACTCGCACCGTACATGCACTGGTAGGGGGGACCCATGGGTCCCCCCTGTGTGCGACTCGCGCCGCTACGCGTACAGGGGGGTCCGACACGGACCCCCAAAGTCCGGCTCCGACTGCTCTTTGGAGCCGGACTGCGCAAGTCGGTCGGACTGCTCGAGGCGCGCATCGTACTTGCCCGGCCGGGGAACGTCTCCATTGCGTGGTGCGAGTCGTGTCCGTGCGAGTCGGTCGGAGCGGTTGGGTCCCGCAAACGAGTCGGTCGGCGATTTCGCGTGCGCTCGCATCGTACTCGCTCGCCCGGACGCACGTTCGAATAGGTCGGGAAAGAGGGCTCCGAATCGGATCCGGTAAAGCCGAATCGGATCCGGTAAAGCCGAATCCGATTTGGTGCCCTACCGGCCGAGATCGGAATTGGCCCCTAAGTCTTTTTTGATAGTTTTGCACGGGTTTTGGATTCAATAGTGGATTATGGATTTGATACTTTGGATATTTGGTGAGCTGCAGACCCATGGTGAACTCTGGAATTTGGCAAAAGAACAAGAGTCGAAGAAGGAAGACAAATGAAGGTAGGACACCCGACTTTTTGGGGATTTGGTAAAATGTTTTGAAAAATGCCAATTTAATTAAAAAACATTGTTTGCAAAACAGGCAGGTAAAATAGATTAGGTGTTAGTGATAGTTAGAAATGTATATGGGTGCAGTATTGTCTAGGTAGTCTGAAGCCACCATCAACGAAAACTGTTGAATTTGTCCCAATAGTCTCTCGGACATTTCTTTTGTTCTTTTGGAAATTCGTGGGTTCAGACTACCAGTCAATGATTGTGCTATTCTCATTTCTTGAACACTTTGCTCCTTCTTCAAAATTTCCAAGAAATTATAAAAGTTTGGATGAGGTTTTCCTATTGATTTATTGAAGGAGTTGTGCCATCCCTCTATGGCATTATTGGTCTTTGCTCCTCCCTCTAAGCAGGTCATGTAACAGTTCCACCACTTCACAGGAAACCTTGGATTCCTCCTGCGACCCAACCTGCTTAGATGGCCAATCCATATGTCCTCAAAGTAATTTAGTAGGGCGCCCAATTTGTCTTCATTTGTAGTAAAATAGTCAGATTCATTAATTGATGTGTCATATTCATCCACACAGTCAGGAGGAACAAAGCACAAGGCAGTTTTTTTTTTAACTCAAATTGCAGTTTACTGTCTGATATGTAATCCTCACCTAAGGATGTGGATCATCACTGCTGCGCCACCTCGAGTCTAGCGGTTGGAAGACCGCCAGACTCTAAATCAGGCCCTTGGTCTGTCGGTCCCCTCTATTTAGAGAGGTATGCCACTTTTTTTACACCAGCAGTCTCTTCTAAATCTGGTAGAGCAAAAGATGGTTTGATAAATTGGGTTGCAGCCTCATTGAACTTGTCTGTCAGCCGTCTTCCAATTGACTTTCCAATGATACAGGAAATCAGCTGAAGTAGATGACGTAGATTTAACATCGCTATTTTTATTTTTTACCACAGTAAGTTGAGAAAGGCAACAAAGGCAATTTATCTATTTTGTTTAAACAAGTTGACACTCATATTAATTATTACAACTACAAGTTGAGTAACAATAACCAGGTAATTATTACTGGGTACTTTAATGCTCGGGTTCAAGGAGTTCACCTGATGATTTCTATTTACATACGGATCATGCGAAGGGCTTCCTAGTTATTGCTGAAAAGTGTGATAAACAGGAAGCTTTCCTCTCAAAACTTGTTTTACAGTGGAATCTTGTAAATGCCGATGTGTTGTCAAATCATGCAACCATGTATGCCCCACCTTTACTGGTCAGGTTTGCGTAAGTATTATTGACTACACATTTATGTCTAGTTATTTTTTGAACAAATACATTCATTTCGGCGAGAGCCTAACACCCTTCACTGAGCATTACCCACTCCTTTTGTCTTTGGAGTTATTCTGTAATGTTACACCAGATTCTAAACTGGTACTTGGGACTTTTGAAACCATAGAAGGTGGTCCCAGATTAAAAGGTGGTCGGCTTAACCCAGATGAAGTGTGGTCCCGAATGATGTTTCTGATTTTTATAATTGTGTAAACGTATCTGAGTGCATGGATGTTTCAGTGCATGACTCATTCTATCTGATGCTAGTTATATTCACATTTTATTAACTAAAGATCATTTCTTGCTGTTGAGGCGAAGGCTACTAGATGTTTTAACAGTGAATGTTCGAAAGGCCAATAGGAACCTGAGACAAGCCTCCGTAAGGTCACCTAGAGACAGAGAGGAGGTGGATGTCTGTCGACAGCAATATAAAGAAGCAGTCTGAGGCAGGAAGCACGACTTGAAAGAAAAGGTGTGGGAAGATTTTCTTCTAGCCAGTACAAAAGGCAATACCAGTTCTGTTTGACAGCTAATTAACTCTAGCTTTTGTAATTCCAACAAGAATGTTGAATTAGAATTGTCAATTATGCCAGAAGACTGGATTAAACACTTTCCTACTGTATATGGCGAGATTCCCACATATTCACCTGATGGTGTACCTCAAAGGAGCCCTACCCAACCTAGGGCCTTATTATGATGGTGGTCGGTTGGACTGGTCGACTGCTATCGCAGTGGTCAGGAGACCGCCCAACAAGCATGCGGCGGTCCAACCGCCGCATTATGATGTGACTGCCGTGCTGGCGGTCCGAAAGTGCTCCATACCACAGTGGCTTGTGCTGTGGCCAAGGAAAAGGGCTACAGCACAAGTCGCTGTGGTATGGAGCACCTCATGCACATCCATGCACCATGTGTCATGCACCATGTCGTGCATGGCACACGGTGCATGGAGGTGAGTGGAGACACTACATATGTCTCCAGGGCCACTTTACAGTGGCCCACAAGGGATTGGGGCCAGTTTGGGGCCCCCAAATTCCGTTTCCAACAGCCTTTTCATGGCAGTCTTCCGGACATGGAAAAGCTGTCCGAAAGGGAGATCATAATCCAACGGCGGTGCATGCCTCTGCACCACCCCTATTCAGGAATACGATTTCAACCGCCGCCCCATGGGGATCCCTGATCCTGGCAGAGGCAGCGGTCTTCTCTCGACCACTGTGGGTCCGACCGCCGGCATTGTAATCTGGAGGTCGGACGGAAGGGCTATCGGACTGCCACCGACAGCCTGCCGGTGTGTCGTTCAACCGCCATCATAATAAGGCCCCTAGTATGAGCATTACCTTCTGTTATTTAGAAGTTAGAGATGTGATTATTAATAGCCTATCTATGAAGGCCACCCAGGGCAGCTGGGGTTCCTGTGGACCTATTTAAAAGCAATATTGAGATTTGGGCCCCAGTCGTCAAAAGAGTTTTGAATGCAGCTAGTGAGTCAAGGATCCCTGAATCTTGATCACAATCGATCATAGTTCCAGGATATAAAAAAGGCAACAGAGGAGACCCACACTGCTATCATCCTATTTCGCTGAAAGACTCTGTAATAAAAATAGCTCAAAGGTTATCATGGAGCAAATCTTCAGCTGAGCAGAGGAAAAGGTTTTTTTTCCAGATGTCCAGGATGAATTTAGATGAGGTGTAGGCACGGCAGAGCAGGGTCTTAACTTACAACTTTTGACAGAGAAGTGCAACTTTGTAAAAAGAGGTTCTCTTCACCCAGCTTTTATGGACCTCAGGTCGGTATTGGACTGTATCAACAGGCCAAAGCTGTGGTCCATACTTGCCAATACAGGTGCAGGCTCAGATATTTTATCTTTCCAACAATGCCTGCACTGTGACCTTAAGGCTAAGGTCTGTCATAATACAAAGGGGAACTGCACCGCCTCTTTTAAATTGGCCAGGGTCATTAGAGAAAACTGCGAACTATTATTTATTTTATATATTAATGATTTAGAATGTACTCTTGCTGCTAGAAATAAAGATGTTCCATGTGTTAATGACCATCTTTTGCCAATTTTACTATATGCAGATGATGCTGTTTTATTGGCTAGGACAGCAAATGCACTAAAAGAGTTTCTGGATAGATATGTGTTTTTTTATAGGGATGAAGGATCTTAGTATACATTTTAGTATGATTTTTATTATGGTAACAGGTAATAAAAAGGTAAAATCAAGAGATTTTATGATAAAGGGCAATTATTTGACAGATGGAACCCAACTCTCACTCTTTTTACTATGGATTTCCATCTGGAGTATTCAGTGTGCCATCTTAAATAGGCAGATCATCAAAGGCCTTCTATCTATCGATGGCCAAGGTAAATCAAGATAACTTAGTTATATTAAATCCCTCTGCTCAGAGTTAGGCAGAGCACTTTGTATGATTTCTTAGAGACTATCACTAAAAGGGACACGATATGGGCCAAGACTACTTTTTATCAGCTCAGAAGTCAGGAGAAATTACTGAACTGAGAAAACCGTTAGTTAAATCATATGTTATGGTTAAAATTACTTTTAAAATGGAACCATATCTTTTTAACATCTTTGATTCATGGGCCCTACGTTTGTTAACTCAGTTCAGATTGGGAATTATGCAATATTATCTTTCCTTTCTGTTGCTAGAAGCCCAACTGGTAGCATCTGTCTTTGCCCTTGCAATAATCTATCTTCATCATGCACTTTATGTTTTCCTGCAAAATGTTATGTATTTCTGCGTAAGACGTTTTTTATACCTATTCTCAAAAATGCAAATTTTGCACAATGCAGACCTGCACTTTTATATTTACAGATGCTTGTTATAGCGTCTTCCTCTGTCTGGGTACCTGCCAATGACTATGCCACACACAGAGCTTATAGTATTACATGTCTTTAATCTTCTGCGTGTAACTGTAAACTCAACACTCTATATCAGTCTTCATTGCATTCTGCTCCAACACCTATGTTACAGCTCTACTGAGTACATCAGGAGCCAAAAGGCTTCTGTCATTGCTAACTCACAAGACAGTACATCTCCCACCCTGTTAAATGTAAATATATATATATATATATATATATATATATATATATATATATATATATATATATATATATATATATATATATATATATATATATATATATATATATATATATATGAAACCAGGATCCCAAAGAGCGACTGCACACAATTAAATCTCTTTAATCAATCTTTTTGACACTTTAATTGTTCGATCCTATCTTGTGATTGGAAGCTGGGAACTGTCACCATCAATGTCTAAGATCTGCGTTCATGGTGGAGAAGCAACAGAAGTCTCTGGTGAGTCAGAACCAGTCTCTCTTTCAACATGTAGATCTGATGAACGAGGAGTATAACACCGAAAGTGAGAAGAGTCTCTGGTAGTAGACTTCCCAGGGTGCTGTGCAGTACCATGTGTTCCTTGGTGGACACCACTTGAAAAAGTTCTGCATCAAATAGAGCATCAGATTTTCTTTTCCGCATCTGGCGTGTGAGTACTCAATCTCCTCTCCTAAAGATGATGTTCTTCACATGTGGTCTTTTGGCAGCATACACTTTCATCTTAAGTTTCTGGACCAAGTCATTCTCATGAGCTGTGTTCTCGTTTTTCTCTCTCTGATTGGTCCACTGAGGTAACTTGGTTGTCATTGCTCTTCCGAACATCAATGTTGCAGGACTTTCACCTGTGGTCGAGAGCGGTGTTGAACAATAAACTCTTAAGGTAGAATTTAGAACAGTTTTCAAATCAAGCTTTTCAAGTGTAGCACGCTGCACTACTTTATTTAACATAGTCATAAAGCTCTCAACAAGTCCGTTGGCCTGCAGCCACAGAGGTGTGCTCTTCTGATGCTTGATATTCAGATGCTGTAAGAAATCTTTAAACTCACGACTGTTAAATGGTGGGCCATTGTCAGATTTCAGCTTAGCTGGAACACCCCATGTCGCAAAGATGCCATCTAGTCTCTCAATGACTCGGTCTTGAGTGTTGGATGAGAGATCCTCAATTAAGGGAAATCGGGAGAATTCATAAACAACCACCATCAGGTGATGTCCATTGTCAAATGGACTGAAGAAGTAAATGTCTATTCTTTGTCAGCATATTTCAGGAGTTCTGACATGTTTAAGGTGTGTTGAGTAACTTTAGTAGAAAGGCAGTTGCACAGATGACATGTCTTTAATTCCATCTCAAGCCGCTCATCGAGATACGGAAACTAGACTCAGTCTCGGAAAGCTTGTATTATGGAAACAATTCCACGACGTCCTTCATGGGCCACTTGAATCATTCTCTGCCTCAGACTCTCTGGAATCAGGATTCTCGACCCTAGCAATATAACTCCTTCCTGAGTTATGGACAGTTCATCTTTGACATTTTTGTTTTTTTGATATTCACCATTACTGGTGAGAGGTTGAGGTTGCTGGTTCCGTGACTGTTGTGTTATGATATCTTTCAACTTTAGCATGTCACTATCATGGCTTGTGGCAGTGATAATCTGGACTAACAAAATGGCAGCTGGTGTGCTTGATTTTACAATTAAATTAATATAGGCTTAAGAAGTCTTGGATAGAGTACCATGACCTTGTATACAGTTGCGGTCTGTTCAGGTAAGCACGGTCGGCGATATGGCGATGAGGCGATGTGGTGAGCACAAGGTAATTGGTTTTATTCATTTATTTATTTTATGTTCACTATCCTGTCGTATGTCGACTTCTACCCCACCCTGTCCCCGCCCCTGCCAACCGCGCTTACCTGCATGGGCCGCCACTGCTTGTATAGGCATTCGGGAAAAGTAGTCAGAAGGGTTCTGATTCCTCCCTGGATGATGCTCAATGTTATAATTGTACTCTTGTAGTCGTAGACCCCATCGTTCAAGGCGAGGAAGCATCTTGGTCTTTGGATTGCTAAATATAGTTAGTAAAGATTGATGATCAGTTACCAGTGTAAAGGGCTTTCCGTACACAAATACATGGAAATGTTCACAAGCCCATACCATGGAGAAACTTTCTTTTTCAGGTTGTAAATAAGCGCGTTCTGTTTGGGACAAACTCCTACTTGCATATGCCACAATGTGTCTTCGAGCAATTTGGATGTCCGCTGTGCTGTGTAAGGATGGTGCGTAACCCGACTGGGCTAGCGTCGGCAACAACCTCTGTTTGAAGCTTCAGAGTGCAATATGCCATTTCAGTAGTATTCTCAATGGCTTGTTTGATTTTCTTAAAACTTGTCTCACATTCATGTGACCAATGAAATGAAACATTCTTTTTCGTCAACTGTCTCAATGGAGCACTGGCAAAGTCTATAGTATATAGTGTAAGGCACGGCCGCCTGAGCCGTGGGGAGATGGCACCATCCTATTGATATTGAAAAGGAGGCTGGGATCTGGAAACTGTTTCCTAATTGAATACATCACAGCGAGCCAAATGTTAAATGCACTCTCCTGACATTGACTGGACCTTACTAAAGGAAAATATATAATTGAAATGTCGCAAATGGAAAGTACACCAACTTATGGAATAATGTGAAGTCTCCTTTTTTTTAGGACTACTGAGCCCAAAATGCACAGCGGTTATCAACGCGGGAGTAAGGCCCACCAGGGGCCTCATTTGCAATAAAAGAGCATTGTAAAGGCAAAAAGGAGTTTGTGCTTCATTTGTGAAAAGCCCAGGAAGAAGATTCGTTCCGACTCGAAACGCGTCGGCATATGCAAATTATTACCGGAAAGTGCAGGAGAATGCTGTTGGTAATCCGGAAGGAAGGCAAGCTGTCGAGTGCCGTCCTAAGCTTTCGGGCATTTGTTTAGACATATTAAGGCACGGCCGCCTGAGCCGTGGGGAGATGGCACCATCCTATTGATATTGAAAAGGAGGCTGGGATCTGGAAACTGTTTCCTAATTGAATACAGCACAGCGAGCCAAATGTTAAATGCACTCTCCTGACATTGACTGGACCTTACTAAAGGAAAATATATAATTGAAATGTCGCAAATGGAAAGTACACCAACTTATGGAATAATGTGAACTCTCTTGTTTTAGGACTACTGAGCCCAAAATGCACAGCGGTTATCAACGTGGGCGTAAGGCCCACCAGGGGGCCTCATTTGCAATAAAAGAGCATTGTAAAGGCAAAAAGGAGTTTGTGCTTCATTTGTGAAAAGCCCAGGAAGAAGAGTCGTTCCCACTCGAAACACGTCGGCATATGCAAATTCTTACCGGAAAGTGCAGGAGAATGATGTTGGTAATCCGGAGGGAAGGCAAGCTGTCGAGTGCCCTCCTAACCTTTCGGGCATTTGTTTAGACATATTAAGGCACGGCTGCCTGAGCCGTGGGGAGATGGCACCATCCTATTGATATTGAAAAGGAGGCTGGGATCTGGAAACTGTTTCCTAACTGAATACAGCACAGCGAGCCAAATGTTAAATGCACTCTCCTGACATTGACTGGACCTTACTAAAGGAAAATATATAATTGAAATGTCGCAAATGGAAAGTACACCAACTTATGGAATAATGTGAACTCTCCATTTTTTTAGGACTACTGAGCCCAAAATGCACAGCGGTTATCAACGCAGGAGTAAGGCCCTCCAGGAGGCCTCATTTGCAATAAAAGAGCATTGTAAAGGCAAAAAGGAGTTTGTGCTTCATTTGTGAAAAGCCCAGGAAGAAGAGTCGTTCTGACTCGAAATGCGTCGGCATATGCAAATTCTTACTGGAAAGTGCAGGAGAATGCTGTTGGTAATCCGGAGGGAAGGCAAGCTGTCGAGTGCCCTCCTAAGCTTTTGGGCATTTGTTTAGACAAGTATATAGTGTAAGTATATATCTCGAAAAGTAGCTTGCGATGCCAAGAAAGGAACACACCATAGAAACATCTTGTGGAGGATCAGCATTTGAGAGCCCTTGTACTTTAACAGGATCTGTTGTCATACGCTCATCAGAAAAGATATGGCCAAAGAATTTTAACTTTGTCTTATGGAACTCACATTTATCTGCATTCAAAGTCAAATCTGCATTCGTCAGCAAACAACATGTTTGTGTGAGAGCTTTATCGTCTTTTTTTGTGTAGCCCCGAAAACCAATATGTCATCGCTAAAATTGAACGTATTCACGACAGGCTGTATGATCCGTCGAATAACGTCTTGAAAAGGTTCTGCAGCCAAGGACACACCACAACTTGGGGGCATATTTATGTCCTCTTGCGCTGCCGTAGCATCACTTTTAGTGATGCTCTGGTGGCGCAAATCACGAAATCATATTTATGAGGTCACACAAAGCCACTTTGCTTGCCTTTGAATGGCCTCATAGATATGGAGTAAGGCAAGGCAGAGCAAATAGCTTTGTTGCCTAACTCTGCACTAGGAAGGAGTTCCATGGAGGGGCAAGATGGCGTCCATGAGTGCGGACGTGTAGGCTGACCGCTCGCCGATGCTGGAGCTCGCAAAGCGTTAAACTTGGGGAAAAGTGCCGGAGATGAAATAATGGTGCGGAGGTTGATGTAGACTGTATGGAATCGGAAAAGAAAAGTCGAAAATCGTTGGGCAGGAGCTCACCTGTGCTAGGGGATGTTGATTGTTTCTGCTGCGCCTGCGGCAAGGTTTGGTAGTTTCAGCCGGAGCCGCTGGGCGGTTACACTGCACGGACTTCAGTCTTGGGCTGCAGGCTTCCGCTGGAAGCGATACGGAGGCTCAGGAGGGGAGTATCCTGGCTTCCTGACAATGCCTCCTAAAGGTGCGCGTGGGAGACTGCGTCTGTTGGATGATGCACATGCCGATGGAAACGCTGATGGTGGAACAAAGACGCCAGGTAATGCTGCTAAAAACACAAAAGCAGACACAAATGTTACTGGGGTTAAAGCTGATAATTTATCGAAAAAACTATTCCGGGACTTTTTACAGCCGGTAGAGACAGAAAAAAGGCTAAGAATCTCGGCCCCATACAAATGGAGGGAATGGACGGAGTTAGTGCGCAGGATGGTTTGGGAAATGGGGATTCCAATGAAGATACAATCTGTGGGAAAGATGGAGCTTCTTTACCTTTACTTACTGCTTCATTAAATGCTCCCAACGGTGATGGTATACATGAGAATCAGAGGAGCCAGGTTCAACATGCTCTGATAGATGACTTGGGCTCCCTAACTCTATCTAGCACTTCAGGGATGGCTCAGACCATGGATATGGTCTTAGGTACCATTCCTGATGTCAATGTCAGCTTGAAGCCCAGTATTGCAAGCTCCGCAGGGGGTTTGGATGAAAGAGGTGATGCCCAAGCTACTACACAAGATGCTGAATCCGGTGAATTTTTTTTTCATTATCTGACCAGTCTATTTCATCTTGCGAGGATTTTGCAGCTATCTTTTCCACACAGCTTAATGGGGTCGGTGGCAGCGACCATAGCAGTTTGTATTTGGATGATTCTGGTGAGCTCCCGGAAGCTAGCCCTCATACTGTTCGTAAGAGATTGGACCATAACATTGTTAATAGCGAGGTGGAAAAGGATCAGCTCTGTGCTTTACAGTCAGATACAGCTCAACCTTCGGAGGATATATCTTTGACTTTAATCTATCAATCAATAATGACTCATCGGGAGGAAACAAGACTGGAAAGTCAGAGAGTACAGAATCTTTGCCGCAAACTTCAAAACTCAGTGCGACGTGTCGCGAAGTTTTGTTCGGACTTTACGTCTAGATTTAATGAAGCGGAAGCACGTATTTCAAGTTTGGAGGACGAGCTGGTGGCTCAAAAGGCTTTGACGGAATCCTTGTGCGGTATGAAAGAGGATACACAGTGGAAGCTGGCTGATTTAGAGAACCGTGCACGCAGAACAAATCTCAGAGTGTTACAGATTCCGGAGGGGCGGGAAGGGCAGGATCCCCGTAAATTTATTGTTGATTTATTCACAGATGCCTTTCCAGAACTTACCAGATGGGACTGGAATTGAGAGATAGAACGAGCACATCGCTTCCCATTTAATATCCGTACAAAATCTGGTCAAACATCGGACAGGCCCAGAGCTTTTCTGATTTCATTTAATAGTTTTCTAGCTAGGGAAGATGTTTTTCAGTTAGCTCGCCCAGATAAAAAAAGAGCAGGGAAGGATTTTGAGTTTTTTGTAAGGCCAGATTTTTGCCATTTTACAGTAGAGATTCGTTGGCAGCTACGCCAGCTTATTCCATTGTTTCAAGCTAAAGGGGCACAAGCATTTTTATTGAATCCAGCTAAACTTAAAGTGATTTTTCAGGACCACACCCGTTTTTTTTCTACAGAGGTCTCTGCAAAAGAGTTTTTAAAATCCTTGTAGGATTTTGGAGTAGCGGCATAGTTGGTGGGGGGGGCCAATATTATTCAACTGGATGATAATGATATTGTATTTGTAATATATCCGTTCTGTTTTATCTATGTTTGTTGGAAGGGTGGGGTAGAGTTTTCTCTTTGTGGGAGTGTATATCTCACCTTTTATGTCTGGCTCTTTTCTCTACTTTTTTTTTTTTTGTCAGTTCTATGTGTTTTTCCCCCTCCCAGGCATGAGAGGGAAGAGTATCTTTCCTCTCTACGTGCCTGAGATGGGGTTTGTGGGCAACGGCATCGGGTGACTGGAAGCCTGTCATCTTAAGGACCTTGGGTCCGAAAGCCTTGTTGAGGGGGTTGGGGGAGGTTGGGGGCTGGGTGGGGAGAGTTGTTGGGTGGGAGGGGATTTGGGGGGTAAGAGGGGTAAAATTGACAAAAATTCCACAGTATCAGTTTCGGAAAAACATTTGAAAAAAAATAGAAGAGGTGGGGCAATGTCTAAAATTGCAGTAAGGATTTGTTTATATTATGTTTCTTTTTTTGCTTATTTTTCTTAATGGCTAACAGGGGGGTTAAAATATGTTCCTCCAATGTTTGTGGCCTCAATAATTATAATAAGAGAAAGAGGGTAGCTGCTGAATTATGCTTGATTCAACCTGACTTATTATGTATTCAAGAGACGCACATTTCATGGGGGAATCGTAAAATGTTGGCAGACTTAGGGTTTGTACTTGTAGTTGCCGCACAACAATCCTCAATGACACGGGGTGTTGCAATACTTGTTAAACCTGCCATTCAGACTACCGGTCATTTTCTATCCGATAAGCTGGGTCGGTGGGCAATTTCTGAAGTAGTCGTGGGCAGTATTAAATTTACACTATGCACCATTTACGGGTCTAACCTTGATGAATCGCTAGTTCTGGAAGAATTAAATATTGAACTTGCATCGTGGCCAGCCCCTTTGGTATTGTGTGGAGACTTTAATATTAATTTGGTTAAGAAAGAACTGCAAGGTGGGGCACAAGGATATGTGATTCGGAAACCTAGAGTATTTAAAGCATTATATAATTTGTTAAAAGATCATGGATTATCAGATGTTTGGGATAGTCTTCATCCATCAGTGCCTGGGTACACGTTCTATTCCTTCCCTCATCAGAAACTGGTACGCCTGGATTATTTTTTTATATCTTCTACATTTCTTATGGGGGCGCAGGCGTATATATTCCCTAGGATTACTTCTGATCATGCCCCTATAGCTGTAGAAATTCCCGCATTTTCTGTAGGGTATTCCCCTAGAACTTTTAGATTTGATAGGAAATTACTTTTTGATAACAACTTTAAAGAGCATATGCGGAGATGGATTAAGGATTTTTTTGATCACAACAGACAATCAGTTCATGTAGCAGTTCTTTGGGATACTTTTAAAGCCTGTTTTAGAGGGGAAGTGTTGAGTTTAGGTTTACATTATCAAAAGATAGCTAAAATAGAATTACAGGAACTATATTCTAAATTAAGATTGGCTGAGGAAAAATTGACACAGGCAATTTCACAAAGTAAAGATATTGCAGATCTCAAAATTATTGCAGCAAGATGTCGGGCAAATATTAATACTCTTTGGAATAAGGAAAATGCTAGGAGGTATTTGATATATAAAAGGGAGTGCCATGAATATGGTGAAGCGGTGGGTCGCTGCTTAGCGCTAAGGTTAAGGATGAAGGAAGCTTCCCAGAGAATTGCTGGTCTCAGAGATAATGCAGGAGTAATGACTCATGACCCTCGAGGCATACTTGCAATTTTGCATCAGTTTTATACAGATCTATACACCCAGCAGAAATCATATGATGCATTAAACAAGATTTCTGTCTTTGGGGACTTAACGCAGGTAGATCGGGAGGAGGCAGAGGTATTAGATAGCTTAATTACAATGGAGGAGTTAGAGATGGTTATTAATAATTTGCCGACTGGAAAAGCTGCTGGCCCGGATAAACTTCCAGGGGAGGTTTATAGGGTTTTTTTCATGATATTAAGATGGAGATGTTGGCTACTATTCGAGCTGCACAAAATGGCTGTGCACCTAAGTCGTGGGATGAGGCCACTATTGTGGTTTTTAAGAAAAGGGGAAACCACCAGAAATGCCGGGATCTTATCGACCGATTTCATTGGTCAATTGTGATGGAAAAATTTATGCTAAAATATTGGCAAATCGATTGGCTAAGGTTATTGTTCCGTTAGTTTCCCTGCACCAGCATGGCTTCATTCCTGGCCGAGGGACGGTGGCCCATGTTAATAAAGTCGTGACACTATTCGATATTGCCCAGGCCGGAGGGAGAGATTTGGGGTTAATATTGTTAGACGCTGAGAAAGCGTTCGATCGTGTTGCTTGGGATTATTTGTGGAACATCATGGATCGGGCGGGATTTGGACATGGGTTTACTCAGGCCTTACAAGTTTTATATAAGGCACCGGTTGCTAGGATATATGCAATGGGTATAGTGTCGGAACCGGTTAAAATAACTAGAGGAACCCGGCAAGGGTGCCCCTGTTCCCCCCTATTATTTGCTCTTTATATCAATCCTTTTGTTGAGATGTTGGGGAAAAGTCCTTTAATTAAACCGTTTATTGTCCGGGAGATTCCGTATTCTGTTTTTGCTTATGCGGATGATATTGCGATTATTACGTCAGACCCGGCTGCCGGTAGTGGAGAGGTGGAATGTTTAGCGCAAGAATTTGGCCAGATATCAGGTTACAAGCTTAATATACCTAAAATGCAAATATTATGTACTAACAACATTATGCCCGATGATTTAAGAGTTGTCAACGAAGTGACGTACTTAGGGATTAAAATTCGGGTATCCATGAAAGAGCTAGTTGGAGCTAACTGGGCGGATATAATGACTCGGGTTAAGGAATCCTTGGGAAGATGGGGGCGTCTTCATCTTACATTGGTGGGTAGGGGTAACATTTTAAAAATGAACATACTCCCTAGGGTTTTATATTTGTTTAGATCTATTCCATTAGAGGTCACCCGGGTTCAACTTCAACAACTACAATCTCTTTGTGCTAAATTTCTTTGGGCTCCGGGTAAACCTAGACGTGCCACACGGTTCATGACTCTTCCTAGAGAAAGGGGTGGTTGGTCGATACCTGACTTTACATTTTATTATTATTCTTGTTTTTTGTCTAAAATGCGGATATTACTGACTGGAGAAGAGGCTAGTAATATAGCAGAAACTCCTTCAATTTTTCAAATGTTGCTTGGGGCAGAGGTGAATAATTGTTTGTTTAAAGAAATTGACGGCAGCTATTACAAGAGGACACGTTTCAAAGTTATTGATGCTGTTTTTAAAGTGTGGAAAGCTATTCGGACAAAACTTTCTCTAGAGGGGATTACATATTATACACCAACAAATGCCTCAAAGATTCTTCCACCTATTTTTTGGGATTATGTAGCTAGTAGTTGGAGAAGTAAGGGTATTCTACAAATTGGCAATTTTTATGAGGCCGGGGGCTCTTCCCCACGTTTTTAGATTTTGCAAGACAATATAATTTACCTAGGACGCAATTTTTAAGTTTCTTCAAATTCGGGATTTTTGGGTAGGAAAAACTTAGTGCCTGCATCGCACGCACTTATTGAAGCCATTAGGCGACAGGAGAAAATAGGGGCTCTTTATAAAACTCTTTTATCTTCGAGGGCAGACGATTTGGAGAAACATAACGCTAAATGGAGTAATATTTTGGGAGATCATGAACTATCTTTAGAGAAAGCTATTACAATGTCTGGGGAAGCCCTTCTATCTGCAAATTTGAAGACTCAATTTTTTAAAACTGCTTTCAATTTATATTATACTCCCGCAAAGATGATGAAATGGGGGAGACAGGATGGTAAATGTTTTCGCTGTGGGAGTGATAAAGCTGATAGCTTACATGTTTTTTATGCTTGTGACAAATTATTTTGTTATATCATGGGTATTGAAAAGTTTTTGTCAGAGATTACTGGGATGTCAATAAAAATTACTGCTGCTATGATGTTATTAGGAATTGGGCAGGATTTAGAGTTTGGGAAACCCATGTATAAATTTCGTTATTTATTGTTTATGGCTATGGCAGTTGCTCGTCTTTGTGTTGCTGCCTCTTGGCTTCAGCCTGAGGCCCCCTCTTTGAAAGTTGGCGAGCCAGAATGTATAATGTATTTAATTTAGAATTTAGTTTGTATTCCGCAAAAGGTTTAAGGAAACGAAAGATTGGTATTTATATTTGGGGGCTTTTTATGACCATATGAATGTTTGAAGTATGATGTAATATGCTGATACTGTGGATTAATAAAAAAAAAAAAAAAAAAAGGAAGGAGTTCCATGGATTTTGACACTTCCCCTTATTTACAAAACCATGTAAACCAGAGGATGCACCAAAACCTTACTCCTCCCGAGGGGAGGCACACAGAGGAGAAATAGCTTTATTTCTCCTAATTTTTTCCTCTTCTCATGTGTGCTACATTCTGCAGCACACATTAAAAGAGGAAAAATCCTCCCAGGATTGTTTTTGTGCAGGAAGGTGCCCCTTCCTCACAAAAACAATCCTGTCAACAACACAGGCACCCTTGCACAATGGTGCAAGGAGGCCTGTGTTGGTGCTAGGCTGCTGAAACGGCACCACTTCTGGGTGAAAGGACAGAAATGCACCACATTAGATAAATACGGCTACATTCCTGCCGTTTCCCTTTGACGTATGGCAGCACAGAACGGGGACATGCTGCCTGCCCTAGGGCAAATCCACATAAATTAGGCCCTTAGTCTCTTTGTGTCAAAACAAACCAATGTGTATGGAAAAAGTTGTAATGTACCTGCAACTTTCTTTGAGTTCCAACTGATGATTACCTTTATTCAAATCAAGGCGAGGGAAGACCTTGTCACCATTTAATTGTGTTATCATGTCAGCAATGTGGGGACCTGGATGTCGCTCTCGTTCAATTGCCTTGTTTGCCTGATGCATGTCAACGCATGTGCGTACAGCTACTTCACTGTCCTTTTTGGGCACTACCACTATGGGAGAAACCCATGGTGAGGGACCAGAAGACCACTCAATTATATCATGCTTAAGTAACTATTCAAGTTCTTTTTCAACAGCATCGTATAAATGAAAAGCAATTTGTCTATGTCTTTGAGCAACAGGACAGACTTACTCATTAATATGCAGCTTTATTTTCATAGTCTTAAGCTTTTCTAAACCATGAAACAATCTAGGGAATTGACTTACTATTTCATGGTGAGCATTCAGGTTGTAGTTTATGGAAATCAGTCCCATATCAGCAGCTGTGCTGAAACTGAGTAGACAGGCACTTGACGCTGTACCTGGAAGCACATGGATGGATGCCTGCACCCTCATTTTCTTTTGTTTCATCATCGCTATAAATGAACCTTGACTTTTTAAGGGTGTTGATGCAGTCCATGTATAAACCTTGGTTTTCAATTGCCTAAGTTTCAGTAATGAAGACAGTGCATTATATTTCGCCTCAGGCATAAAGTTTTTCGAAGCACCACAGTCAATGATTAAAGGTATTGAACAACCATTTACTTTCAGTGTGATCCTCAGACAATGTTTGAATGACTTGGGTGCTTTAGCATGTTGACTTTTCTTTGACTGACATTTTTCTTCACATGCTGCCAGTCCAACATGCACACGCTTTTCTGATGTAAACATCGACATGGCACAACCATTTTCTTCACTTTCCCTTGATACTGATCTAGAAGAACCAATTGATGATGATTTAGATAATAATCAAATTCATTGTCGATTTGTCTTAACTGATGTCGCTGCTTGGCCTTGTGGGTGCTCTTCGAATGTTGCTTCTGGGAAGTTCCGGCTGCCATTTTGCCTTTGCGCCGTGATGCACTTGCTTTTTTCCTTTGCTTTGCAAACCGTCACAAAATATTCTCCTTTCCACAGCCTTTACATATCTGTCCTATGGCGGGAAATTTACCTTCGTGTGGAAATAAAAAAAACACATCTAAAACACAAATTCTTTTTACGTGTAGACATCACTTTGCGTCTCCCAGACTCTGGCTTTGGTTTACCTTTCACACTCATGACTGATTGATTCTGGGCACCTCCAGCCTCCATGTCAGCAGCTCGTCTATTGGCCTGCTCCTCAGCTGTGGCAGCTATTAACACTCGCTCCAGACTAAGGGACATATTAGCAAGAACGGCGTTAAAATTATCGCCGCTTTAGCAGCAGGAAACTGCCGCTAAAGCGGCGATAATGGGCTTGATAATATGCCCTTGAGAATACCAATAGAAGCCTATGTTCTGCTATGATCCTGGGCTTCTATTGGAATTCTCAAGGGCATATTATCAAGCCCATTATCGCCGCTTTAGCGGCAGTTTCCTGCCGCTAAAGCGGCGATAATTTTAACGCCGTTCTTGCTAATATGCCCCTAAGAGTTTCTCTAATAATCGTCGTCTGAATTAATCTGACAAGCATCCATAAATAACTCTAAGACGTATAGGGGCAGATTTACAAGCCCCTTGCGACACATTTACGCCGCCGTTGCATCACTTCTGTGACACAGGGGCGTCATAAACAATGCGCCACGTTGCGACAAATTTACAACGTAATGCATCAAGGGAGATGCGTCACGCTGTAAAGCCCTGCGTCACATTATACCTGCGTCGGGTATAATGTATGTAGGGTGGGCGTTCCCACGCAGGAAAGCCTCGTAAAAGTGACGCAGTGAAACCTACAAGATTTCACTGAGTTACTTTTACGACGCCGCTGCGTCAAAACCTTACGCCTGCTTGAAGCAGGCGTAAGGAGTGACACAGCACAGCAACTATAGGCCGCCCCTGAGCAGTGCTGGAGTTGCGTCGTGCTTGCGAAACAACTCCAGCACTGCGTTATTTTTATGCTGACAGATGCGTGACGCATCTGTCAATACTTGCGCCATGGTGCACCGCATTGTAAATGCGACGCATCCATGGTGGTGCAAGGGTTTTTTTACGTGACACAGATTAACTGACGCATCTCTGCTGATATGCAGAGAAGCGTCAGTTCTTGTAAATCTGCCCCATGGTTTCTTCATCATTAAATTAATTGAACGCACAGTGTTTGATGAGTGCGTCGAGTCTCTCCACAAATTCATCAATAGTTTCACCAGCTTTCTGTCGTTCTTGACTAAAAATGTATCTTTTGTAATCTACATTGGGCATTGGATTGAACTTGGATTCAAAGTTTCTTTAATATGACAGTATGTGATTTCTTCATCAGTTTGTGTCATCTTCCTTATGACTTCTTTTACACCATCACCAGCAAGATTTTTGAGGTATTTGATAATCTTTTTGTTATCAGTCTCTTCAAGTGCACCAATGAAATCATCAAATGTCTCTATCCACCCAATCCATCTATCGCCAATATTTTGCTTTTTGGCGGTATCGAAAGGTGGTGGTGGTTTCAGCAAGGTGGCAGCATTGTATAACAGTGTGGAACTAACTGGCACCACTGGTGGATCACTGTAATTTGGTTTAGGCAACTCCTCTGTGAGGACTTGTGACGTGCTGGCCCCGGGATCATCGTTAATGGTAGCTGGAAACGTGGCTTTCTTTGCAGCCGTCTGAAAAATGTCATAATCCCGAGAGTCACTCTCAGCTCTTTGTTCTTCGAAGACCTGTGAAGTTGTTCAATATAAATCCCAGAAAAATATCTTTAAAACATTAGCATGTGCCTTAGCATAACGTTCTTTATTGTGCATGCATTATAACGGCATCGTAATGAGGGCCTTAATTTTGTAAGTTATGTTCAACTTTGCAATCGACAACTTGCGCAACATCTATACAAATCATAACTTGCACACCAAATGCAATGCGTACAATCACACACTAATAAGTAACAACACAGAAAAGCATAATGTAATTGAATTATACCATATATTAAAAACGATAAATAATAGTACATTCTCAGTCATTCCTTTCATAGTGTTAAGCATCATTTGATGTGTAATCTCATCTATAAGAATATTTATGATATTTGCAATTGCGCCTGTCGCATTAAGTGTGAGGTCATGAGCATTTCATTTGAAATGGTGGAGTTTGTGGAAAAGCTTTCAAGGCCACACTTTTAAACCTTTTTGTTGCATTTGTATGTGGTGTTTGTAAGTATGATATAAGCAGGGGCTGGTCCTCTGATATGGCGGAGTAGCGTCCCCCCCGCTGCTGCTACCCAGCAGAGGCAGCAGTAAAAAAAAAAAATGATAATAAAATAATTGTACTATAATTTTCTTTGTCACTGTTGCCTCTGCTGGGTAGCCGAGTCACAGGGCGGTGCGGGCCATCCTGAGCTTCAGGAAGAGGAGTTGTGGGCACTACTAAGTGCGCATGATGGTTTGGCCTGGCATCTTAGGCCAGCCAAGCCGTCATGCGCACTTGCATTTCTCCCACTGGCTGGGTTGTACAGCCGGGTGGAGAAAAGTCACAGGCTCCCAAGCACTCTCAAAGTGGCCAACCAGGCCGCTCAGACCAATCCCAGCGCCTGTCTCATGCTGGGAATACTAGTCCCAGCATGAGAGAAGCACTGGGATTGGCATCTGGGAGCCTGCGCAGGGTACATCAGTCGAGGATCAGGAGAGGAGCAAGACAAGCTGGATACAGCAGTAGGTAAGTCGTCATTATTTTTATTTTAAAATGTTTTTCCTTGTTTTTTTATTTATGTATTCCCCTCCCCCTCTGTCGCCCTACCACGTCGCATCAGAAGCAGCCATCACTAGATATGACGAAGCTCTCTGGGTGAGATTTCACGAACTGACCATAGAGTGTCAAGTTTGCTCTGGCAGTGGCCTTTGTGATAGCGGAGATCAGAAGTCAGACGGTGGGTGTGTCCTATCTTAGGGAAGAATAAATAGGAAGTAGATGGATGAAGAGCGAGAGGGTGATGAAAGCGGAAGTTACCGTCAGCCTTGACATTCAAGCCAGGCTTATATGCAGTTGACAGATCTGCCAATGCAGGTGGGAAAACAGCAGCTTAGGTTCAACTGAGGTCATTTAGAGAAGTGTGGCTCAATGGTTAGAGCGGCAGACCCTGATGCAGAGATCTGGCCCGGGACCAGGGTTCAATTCCCGCCTCGGCGGGTCTTGGGCTCAATTTCCTCAGACCTGATAATTCTCGCCTCGGTGCCTATTCTAATCATGGGTCCCACTCCGCAACTCTGGGCAATAGCTTGCTTAATCTCCACAACGGCCCCAACAGTGCTTGGATGCCTGGCTTCACCCTGGGGGTGCCCAGGAGTGGACATTTCACAGGGAAAAGCCAGGAAGGGTTCCACAGCGGTATGCGTACAGCGCCAGGACACCCCTTTGGGGGTATAAGTGCGCTTTACAAGTACAAATTTCATTTCATTTCATTTAAAGGCACTGAAAGAGCAACAGTAGCAGTTAGGGAAGGAATAATGATTCAGGTCAGCAGCATAGTAAAAACCACCATCCAAAAAGAGCACAACCAATAAAAGCTGGTTATTGCTCCATGGGCCAAGAGGAAAATAAAGGCAGCGATGATGCTGGGAGGACAGAAAGCAGCTAGAACAGTGACAGTATACTGGTGACCATTTTTTCATAGTATGCTGATACTTCATTTTTACTAAGAGTGACCTAAAGCTCAGAGGCCAAATAGTGACATACTCGTGCTGTGGGCTGCCACACACCAGATGAAAGTGTGGAAACCCTAACATTTACACGTGGCATTATTTGATGCTCTAGCAACCTGCCTAACTGGCACAACAATCTCCATACTGCTAATATAACCATGTTTATCAGTGTCAAGTGTATTAAACAAGTATCCCGGGGGCGCAACGGGCGTTTGCACCTGCTTTGCACACCCCCGGGGCACTTTGGCATTGCAAAGGGTAATACCGATAGTGCTGCCACATAATGCACCACCTGTATCTTCAGACGGCATTCCCTCATTTGCATGGGGGCGTGCCCCATGCAAATGAGGGAATCTCTTTGCCTCTGCACCCGCGCTGTATTACAGACGCAGACACAGAGGCAAAGAAACTGTCAGTGTGGCCCCTGATGGCAGCCCTCTGGAGGGGGGAATGGGGTCCCATGGACCCCCAGACATCCCCTTGCAGTAGGGTGCAGTCACTCACTGCACCTGCCTGCAAGGGGCTCTCTACTCCCCCTTCAAAGTGCAGGCGGGTTGTTGACTGCACTGTAAAAAACACAGAGTGGCTTCAAAGCAGACACTTCGTTTTTCACATGAATGCGCTACCCCCATGGAAGTGCGAGTTTGCGGCTGCCTGGGGGGTAGCACATTCATCATAATACGGTGCATTTTCCTTCATTGCGCCGGGCACACCATTTAAAAGGTGCGTCCAGTGCAATGAAGGAAAATGCACTGCATGTATAATACGACCCCAGGTGTCCTTCAGCACAACCGAAGACTTGGAGGCAGGGAGGAGCCTAAACATCTTTTAGACAGCTGCTACACTCTCCACCACCATCACAACAGTTGATTCAGCTCTTTGTGATGTTGCAATATATGCACTCTTTTGCAACTCACAGCTTAACATCTAGATTAGGATCCATTGATCTGATGGTGCTGGTGAGGCATGTAATGCAATGCCATTGTCACTGTTATTATAGGGAGATGTATAGTAGTGATTCTGTTTTTCTGTCACGGGAGAGCACTAAGTATCACTTGATGCCAAGTTGACTGTTCTTTCTTCCACTGGCCCCTCAAAGTCAACCTCTGATGAAGGTCTTTTTTTGTATCTTAATCTCCTAGTAAAATCATTAAATAACCCCTGCCACTGGTCGTATGGACCTTTGATGGTCGTCGAAGAGAAATGAGGAACAACCATCTACATAAACAATACATTGTTACAATTTATCTTGAGACAATAAAGAGAATTAATGTGAGTTAAAGGGTTTTATTTTCAGTTCTTTTAAGTTTTCATCTATTTATTTATTTGACATTAATCTTAGATTTCAACTTTAGAAGTTAATATAATCCATCAATCGATATTTGATTATAAAATAGAACAGAATGTTCAACAGAATCACAGTTAAAATAGTAATAATACAACAAGCATGTTCCAAAAAGGAAACTCACTATTCTAAATAATATTTGGGTTAAGAGAAGAAAGGTGTCAGTTCAGAAACCCATAAAGAGTTCTGATGAGAGAAACATCAATGCGTAACCATATAGCCTTTGCATTATAGCGGGAAAGTATTCGCAGATCAAAATAATAGCAGACAATTCAAGGAATAATCTAAGTAAGCAGCCTCACATGAAGAAAGACATTTGAAACTCAAAAAGCGAGTGTCTGGTCCGAGAGTTGGAGAAGGAATCTGTAGGATCTGCCCCTCGGGGTCTAAGGTTTCTGTTCTGCACTCTTTAAACTACTCTAGGAACATGCACTGTTATAAACACACAAATTCTATGTTGCAACATTATTTTCTTTCATCGTCTTCATCCACCAATAGAATATCAGCAAACTCCTGGGAACAGTTTCACTCCCCATGCTCTCACCAAAGGATAATAGACTTTCAGACATTAGTCTTAGCAAACATTACGATGTTGTTTTCTTGAGGTCCAAAACTTCTTCCCGTGAATCCTTCTTCCTGTCGTTATTGTCTCTTCCTGATGAGAACCTCACTATCAGTTGTCTAACACAAAACTAGTGTCTATTCACTAACTAACAGTAGGCTTCTGAAGTTGCAACATCTGCAGCAAAGAGAAAAAAAAACATCTTGCACAAACAACTATTCAATGTGAAAAACAGGCCTTTCTGTGGTAATGCATTATTTTTCATTTAATAAGCATCAACAGTTAGGCTAAGTTAGTCCAGCACTTGATTTATGTGCAGGCCTTCAGCATTCAAGTATGGTTACCTACTAAAAAAATTGCATTTAGCACGTTTTAATTAAACGTAAAATTGTGCACGTTACCAATATAAATGTTTTCAATAGCAGATAAAATATGCTGCACCATCTCCATGTTTCTAACTGCTGGGTTCAATGGAAACACATCCATGGAAGCAATATAACCGCTGCCTTCGGGATCAAACTGACAACTGATGGTGCTGCTGGAAAGAGAAGCGGCAAGCTGCAGACAGTACCAGCACCTGGGACAACAACCAAGTCAAAACACTTCAGAACAATCTTGCCAACGGTAATACATCCTCAACACTATTATGAGTTTCCACCATTAGTGGGGAATAACGTGAGGATCGTGGTGCTGACTGCATTTTGTTTTGCCCACTAAATGTTGGCAGGTGTGACCTGCCAAAATTCATGCAATGAGGGTTTTTTATCGCATTCTGGAGATTTACTAAGATTTTACGCCGCTTTTGAGTCACAAAAGTGTGAGAGTGCTGCACTTCACACAGCACATATACAAAGAGTGAAAAGGGTTAAAGTGAGTCTATGCATAGTATTTTGTAGTGGAAGGGTTTCCTTCCAGTACAAAACCTATGCTAGACTCTGGGAGACACCCTTGGACTATGGCGTAAAGGTGTCTCCATGGCACACAGCAGCTGCTTTCAGCGCCGGCACTAGGAAAAGGGGAGGAGAATGCCATATTTCTGTAAATATGGCGATCTCCTCCTCTCTCCTTTTCACGCAGCGCAGCACAGGATCGGCGGCTGCTGCACTGCGCTGCTTGAGCAAGTGGTAAATCTGGCCCCAGTATGTACATGGTACAATAAAAAACGCAAAACTCATGTTTTCAATGTGTGCTGTAACATCAGTTATCGCATATATCAAAAATTGTTGACCAACTCGTAAAGAGGGTCCTAGTTCGAGATAGAGATCAACTGCAGAATCAATAAATAAATCAACATACTGCCATGCTTTAGGCAAGATGCTATGGATGCAGTCACTGTGGAGGTATGTCTTTACTCCGTCAGTAGTGGTAAAGCCTTCAACACATTCTGTGGTGAGCAAAAAGAAGTCACAGTTTTCACGTTTTCAGTAAGGGACAACTCCCTATCGGTTCTGAAGAATAGATTGTAAATGTACTTGATCAGAGAGGGGCAGATGCCTTTTAGAGACTTTGACAGTGATACAGCCTGTATTCTGGGAGATATGCAATGTTCCACCGAAAAAGCTTGGGGGCATATTATCAAGCCGGCGATAAGAAATTATCGCCGCTTTAGCGTCTGTTTTCAGACGAAAAGCGGCAATAATTTTATCGCTGTATTAGCAAGGTCACGCTATCGCGTGAATCCTTGCACTATCGCCCTTTTCCATAACGCCCACCCTTGCATCTCTAATGAGATGCAAAGTGGACGTTCCGTCCCAAAATAACTGGAGAAATGTCGTTAACCGACATTTCTCCAATTATCAAGGGAATCCCCAACAAGCATAGCGATGAGAAAAGTAGCGCTAACCTTGGTTAACGCTACTTTCCTTACGCATGCTTTTAGTTTGACTTAGCCATGATATCCAATGGAAGGTGGATATCATGGTTAAGTATGCCCAGCCCTATCAACAAGCTATCGCCAAATGTCGAGCGATTATCGCTGGATTTCCAGCAATATTCGGACATTTGGCAGCTTGCGCCAGGAATTTTATCGATTCTGAGATAAGCGTTGCTAATAGCACGCTATCTCAGCGATAAAATTCATCGATAACCGGCGATAAATATCCTAGCGCTAAGTGCGCTTAGCGATATTTATCGCCGGTTGTTGATAATATGCCCCTTGTTTTCTAAATCTACCACTATTCGGCTTTTACAAATCCCACCAGACATTTTTGCAGCAAATTCATTTGCATTCCTTGGCTTAGAGAATCAAATTTTTTCTATTTTTAGGTCTGTCATAAGCCAAGACCTTTTGGATTTACTAAAATTATACTTATGATATATTCACTTACAGGGGCTTGCAGCCAGTCCTCTGCATCCATTGGTCTAGTATGTGTTGTTCACATCTTCAGCTTTTGGCTGTTGGCTAACTTCACAGTAAGGGAGGGCATTTCACCCTTACAGGAATAGCACATCCACACAAAAAGTAGTTCCCTTAAGGGCCAGGAACTACTGTGGCAGTGTGTGCTTTTTGAGGCCCAAAATATATTTTTATGGTTTTTCCCCCGTTTCCTTTTTTTTTTAGATTGATGAAGGCCCGGAAGCTTTCCAACAATAAAGTTTCGCAAAAACCACGACACAAAACATGCATTTACAAAGCCAAAAGGCTTGCTTTTCTTGCCATATCTGGGAAATTACGAGTTGAAGAATGTTCTAATAATTCAAGAAAGTGACGTTTTAATAGAGTGTGCTTCTATTTACTGAATTGTACACGCTCTAGGCAACATGCTAACAGGAGGTCAGTCATTCCCTATGCTTTTTCACTGTGTAATGACATATAATTGCATGACACGGCAGCTGAAAACCACGAAGAGAGAGCACTGCAACGAATGCCTTGCTGCATTCACACACAAGGTTAATGTATAGGTTCAGGTCCACGCATTGTCTTACAGAAAGATGCTATTAGCAGGCGGCAAAAATCGTATTAATCTTTTTTTCGGCTATCTAGAAGTCAGCAGTACACAGGCTGAGATCAGGACACAGGATCTGGACCTATGTGAACCTCTCTAAACGCATGGCATTGCTGCATAGGGGTGATCTTGATTAAAGGAAAATATTTGAAATCTTCAATGGCTTTTGACCCAGATCTTCCCGTTTATGCTAGCTTGCACTGCTGAACTTCAGTAGAGAAAATGTACTTCCAGTTGTAGAATTTCCAGTCATGACAGATCATGAACGTGACCTGCTCTCCAACTTTTAAATGTACGAAGTAGTCTAGTGTTTCCATCACCAATTACACTTTGAGTAAGTTACAAAAGCTGGGTTTGTTTCGTTTTATTTATTTGGTAAAGTGCTACCTTGTGGTGAACGCCACTCTGTAGAGCAGCTGCAGTTGATGAGGCAGAGCCAATCCCCTTCCCTGGGCTGGTCGGACACACGTCTGTGGATCGTCGGGGGTCACCTGGAGGTGATTCAGAATCGATCTTCTTTGGAGTTCCATATGCACTGAAACAGGATTCTTTCTGTCTCTTTACGGAGAGGTGGGGGGGAGGCCTGGTCGTTTCGCAGTAGGATGAGAAAATCTTATTAAAAAGTAGGGAGCCTTTCTTTTCCTTTACGTGGTAGGACCCAGTGGGTTCCTAATATCTGGTCACAATGAATTTCAAAATTGCACCCCAGCGCCCGGATCCAACTCCCTCTATGATTCTTGTGAATTTATTTGATCTCTATGACATGACTTGACTTGGCAGGTCTCAAGTGACAACACAAAGCATACAGTGTAAGGACACTTAGGGGCATATTCATAAGGACTTATCGCCGAGTTATCGCCACCTTAGCGCATCAAAAGTGGAGACAGATTTATCGCCCCATTCACAAGCGGGTGCAAACTGCAGACATCGCCAGTATACCCGCGATAACTGCTGCAAATTTTATCCCCACGGGTGACACCACCAACTAACCCTAATGAGATGCAGAGTACGTGTTACCGTGCAAAAACCCACGAAAACACCACTACACCACTTTCACAGCGAACTGCCAGATCCGCGATGCGAGTCAAAACCACGCGATAAGCTGCGGTAGCAGCAGGTATTTAACACCTGCCTCTTGCTGGTGTTAAGCAGGACGACTACCTGCAGTAGGCAATGGAGCCCCGCACCTAGCCACACCCGAAGAACAACCGACGCCATGGAGCTACTCATCATGCAGCTTGGAACCCCAACAGGGCCTCAACACCCACCGCCACCACCCCCAGGACCGCCACCACCCCCAGGACCCGGACCGGCACCCCCCCCGGACCACCACAGAGGCAGCGCAGAGTAAGACAGCGGACCTACCGAAAACGCACTAGTCTCACAGACCTAACGCCCGAGGAAGTCATTGCCCACTACAGGCTCAAAAGGACAACCATCCTCCGCATCATGACCCACATCGGCCACAGGTTGACGGTCCCAACACAGCGGCCTCTGGTACCTTCCAACCAACAACGGCCAGAGTCGGAGGAGTCTCACAGCCAGCCCTATCAAAGTTCCTCACACCTGTCCTGGATGCCATCATCAGCTTCATACCCCAGTACCTTCACATCCCCCACACTGCGCAGGAACAGCTGGTGACCAAGCAAGGCTTCTACGCCATTGCTAGATTCCCACACGTATTGGGGGCCATTGACTGCACACATGTCCTACTTGTGCCCCCTGCAGACACTGCACACATCTACCGCAACAGAAAGCACACGCATTCCATCAATGTGCAGGCAATAGTGGACCACCGGGGAATGTTCACCAATGTCATCGCAAACTACCCAGGCAGTGTGCACGATTTCTACATCTTCCGACAGTCCATCATCAACCAGCGCTTCCAGGATGGCACCTATGTAAATGCACTGCTCATTGGTAAGTACCAAATCAACACACCACACACCTCAAAGCCACCATCACACAACGCACAACTGTGGGAATGCACACGTGACCAAACCACATACAACATGTCAATCAACATGCCCACCTACCAGACACGACAACACAACTCCATTGGGCGATGAAAGTGGCACTATATGCTGACGACCTTATGATTTATACTAGCGACCTTGAAAAGTCTTTATATATTATAACAAAAATGTTAACAGACTATGGGAACATATCTGGCTATCAAGTAAATCATTTAAAGACCGAGATTATGTGCTGGAATATGAATATACCAATGGTTGGACTTAAGAACAAAATTAAATATTTAGGGATAGAAATCTTAAAAAATATTGACGAAATTGCCCAAGTGAATCTGGACTCAAAAGTGAAAGAAATGAGGAAACTATTAAAATCTTGGGGAAGTTTATCGCTCACTTTTATGGGGAGGGCAAATGTCATTAAAATGGCGATTTTACCCAAATTTACGTTTTTATTTAATTCTATCCCTCTGGAATTTAAAGCTCAGTGGTTGAAAAAAATCCAAAGCTGAAATTAACACTTTTATATGGGCCTCTAAAGGAGTAAGGATAGCATGGAGGAAGTTATGCCAGAGGAAAAATCAAGGCGGCATAGCCAGTTCTGATCTTCTGGCTTACTACAGAGCTTTTCAATTTAAGAATATTAGGATTCTTCTCAGACAACACGAGAACTACTCATCTTATTGGAGAGCTGTTACGGTTGATGATTACTGTCTCTATAAGTTTGGTCATCCGAAGTACTTCAAAAAGTCAAACTAAAAATGCTAGGAGCAGCGTACAAGCTATGGTTTGACCTAAGAAGAATATGGAAAATCCCCTACTATAACCGTTTTGCACCAATATGGAGCTCGCCTGGAACCCCAGAGTGCCTAAAAGATTCTTTAGCAGACCCACTGAAGAAAGTGGGAATCTCAAAATGGGGAGAACTTTTTGAGTGTGGAAACTTACTTAGTTGGGAACTCTTGTTGGAAAGAACTAATGGAGAAATATCACGGTTTAAGTATTATCAGTTAGCGAGTTGGTCAAAAGAACAGGGGAAGATTTTGGACTCCACTAGGAAACTGGAGGATGAAATGCAAAAGAACCAGCTCAAAAGAGGTATCGAAATGGTACTGGTATCAGATGCAAAGAGAAGAAGATGAATTCACTATTCCAGGCGAGATCTGGAAGAAGATATTTCCAGCTCAAGATTTGCAACAGCAATGGCAAGTATCTTGTTCTTTTTTATGGCATACTATTGTTTCTGCACCTCTTAGGAAAAACCATCTTTTACTTTACATAGGTCTTATTGGACGCCTGAGAAACTTTCCAAAATGAATAATCAGGTGACGAGAACGTGTCCAAAATGTGGTGAGCTAAAAGCAAATGACATTCACATGTTCCATCTATGTTCCCACCTTGATATATTCTGGGAGGAAGTTGGCAAGATTATTGATAAGACCTTAGAAACGAATATAAAGGTAAGCACTTTCACTGTTATTTTTGGCATTGTGGAAGCTAAAGAATCCATTGATATACTGAGCAAGAATCAGGAATATTTACTATTTGTACTAATATTACTAGCCAGACGTGAGGTCTGTATAAACTGGATTCTACCAGCTCCTCCTGGAGTAAGGGCTTGGCTTCGATCAGTAGAAAAGGTTAGAAATCTGGATAAATCCAGAGGGAAGAGTAAACAAACTAAATATTGGGAACTTTGGGATAAAAATTTTGTGGAAGGATAGGAAGGGAAGTCCAATGATTTTACGCAATGCGACCCAACAAATGGGGGTGCACTGTCATGGTGGATCCATGAGGGATAAACCCCAAATGAATTTGCAGGTTTTGTTGACATGGTCTCTCCTCGCTGTTCAAGGGCGGTTCAGATTATTCAGCGTATTACTCAGTAAAGGTTGACCTGTTCTACCATAACCATTTAAGTCGCATAAATGAGGACAAAAAAAAAAAAAAACACAACTCCATTGGGATCCTGGGCTTCCCATGTACACAAGCCAGGTATATCATGGCACCACAGCCACACAACAGCTAAACATGTGGAGAGGTGGAAAGCAGGCATGTGCGAAGGAGGCAAGTACCATGAATGGGAATGTACACAACGACAAGTGTAGCGTGAATGTGCTGTACAGACCTGGGTATGCAAACCACAGATATGTCCATGCAGACATTAACTGCTGGTGTCTGGAGAGTAGTGAACAGTGGACGCAACCATGTCACCCCAGGCTGTGGGTTAGATCGCGGAAATGTCGCTCGCTGCGTCCCCCCCTGTGTGCGTGAGCATAGTGGGTTGGCCCGGCTTACGCCAGGCCTGCGCAGGGGTGTGGATAAAAACACTGTGGCGCTGAGCGTGGTACTCTCCCGGAATGGCCAACGTCACTGCCAGGGCGGCGCCTCTCAGCCCGCCACAAGGCCGACACCGTGAGCAGCGGGACCTGCGAGCCTGTGCGCCTGCTGCACCCCAGGCCGCTGATACCCAGACCCGGCTTGCCCGCCCCAGCGCTCCAAGGCCGCACTGCTCACCTGCCGACACCGTCGTGTGTCAAAGAGGGCCCACCACGTTCTGGTGCCAACTCCAAGACCCATGCCCGCGACCTTGGCAGCCTCCTCAGACCATCGCTGTCCTCCGTGACACAGGCCCCCAGGAGTCCTCATTCATTGACATACTCCACCGCTGCAGCCGGCCTACACTGCAGTCCAGTATGTCCCACATCTAGAACTGAGTCTTCATTAATAAATGGCAGAGTTCATGCCAGTGAACGCAGGGAGAGGAGTGAGAGAAAGATGCGTTTCAGTCCGGTGGAAACACGGATCACCGCTACAGAGGAGGTCGACCACTAGCAAGGACTGACCTGGTGCCACTAACCTTGTGCACCGTGAGTCACCGTCTGCCTCCGGCAGAACATTGTTGGTGTCTGAGCCTGTGGCCTGGGGGTTGTCATCAGCAACTGGCAGGTACGGACTTGGTGTTTGGCATGAGTCTGTGGCATTCATATCCGCCATGTTGCCGGACACAGCTGGTATGTGCCCTCTGCATCATGCCCTGGGGGTACACCTCCCACTCTCCCACTCTCCCCCGAGACACTCCGTGAAAACCACCTTTGATACATACGAGACCCTGCTCTGCCCTCATGACCCTACCCCAGTGTCCCGCAAGTCAGCGTCCTGTGACGGTAGGCCCGTGTTGGCCGCTGTGCATCCGGGACCACTAACTCTGTGCAACTCAAGTCATGGTCCCTTGCTGTTCGAACATTGCATTCCTGAGTGCCTGATGACTGTTGAAGTTGTTGCCAGCACCAGCTACTCCCTGAGGGCTGGCTTACACTCACCCCACACACAGCCAGCACATGCGTCACAGGACTAGTGTGCCTGCCAACACATCATGCCGAACCAAGTATTGACTCTTTTCTCTCTGCACTGTCACAGGTGATCAAGGATATGCACTCTGCCCTTGGATGATGACACCCCTCCGAGACCTGAACACACCCGCCTAGAGGCAGTACAATGCGGCCCACATACGCACCAGGGGCATCGTGGAATGCACATTTGGCGTGTTGAAGTCACGTTTCAGGTGCCTGGACGTCACAGGTGGAAGGCTCCTGTACAGGCCAGACATCATGTGCAAGATGATCGTTGCATGTTGTGTGTTGCACAACATCTGTGTACGCACCAATGCCCCATGGATCCAAGTTCCTGAAGTACCGGATGATGATGAGGACGATGGGGCAGGTGGCCCACATCCCACTGCAGCTGCGGCAGGAATAGCCTGTAGGAACACCCTCATTGCCAATTTCTTCACATGAGCACGTCACATTGTGGCCGTCCCTGGCAATCATGGGACAGTACAAAATGTCCACAAGCACAGCATGTGTGAATAAAAAATATTTGCAGGTTACAGGTTGTACTTGTACATTGTCATGTCACAGTTTCCTGCTGTGCCAGATGTGATTGGCCATGTTGTGCACATATGCGGCACCAGTTGTGTCCTGTGTTCTGTTGTGGAGGTGTTGCTGTTTGTACCACGATGTTGTCAATGTCGAGCTGCACTTATTCTTATGTGCGTATGCTGCACAGTGGGTGAGTCGCTCCTGCGGCTCTGATTTGGCTGCCACTTATCCCTTTCATGTGGTGTGCCTTTCAGTTCTGTGCTTCCACAGTGCTGAGATGTTGCAGACTTGGGTAACTTGTGCTCTTTGTCGAGTTGTGACTCTTGGGCATGGTTTGTCCGCAGATGTGTCGTTGACGTCAGGGGTTGTTTGTGCAGGTGGTTGTGTCCGACTGTGACCCGCTCCTTTCCGGTTGTGGTCCGCACTCAGCCACCTCAGTGTCGTGCCGTGAACATTGTCATGATGATTGGACTGCAGCCATGCTACTCGTCATGTGGTGTCTCTTGCATTGTCAGTGTGGCTGACGTATATGCATGTTTGCTGTGTTTCACACGTGTGCATGTGTTGGTTGTGTGATTGTTGATGTGTTGGGTGGGTGCCCCTTTGGGCACATTGTGTACGTGGGACTACTTGGTGTTTGTGTGTGTGCTGAAGTGTTCCCGTGGGATCAGGGACATGATCCTGAGTCATTGTGGGTGTGCAGTGTGCTCTGCTTAATTGTGCATGTGTGCCATTATGCCCATCTCCCCCCGTCCCCCCACTCCCTGGTTGGTACGCACCCTGTTGATGTAGTGTCGGGTCATGTTGGGCAGTGTCCGGATCCCCAACTCCTGTCACCGTCTCCCGACTGATGACTGTGGCCACCATCTTCTCCATGTCATTCAGCTCCTGGTGTTCTGCTGCCCCCTCCTCCGAAGTGCGTTGCTGCTTTCATGTTGGCAGCGAGTTTCTGCTTGGTTTTGCCATTCACATCAATCCAGCGCCTCTTGTCCTCTTCCATTGTCCTCCTCGGCGCTGCGACGGCATTCACATGGTCCGAGATGGTGTGCCATCTTTGCCTCTTTGTTGCCAATGACACGTTGGAGGTGACGTACAGTTGGTGGTGGTGTTCTATCTCATCCGTGACGATAATCGTGTTTTCCTGCAGACTGTACCCCGTCTTCCTCTTCCTCTTCTCATTGCCCTTCCACGACCCCTGGATTCCTGGGTGTTCCTCCCTGGGGATTGTGGGGTTCATGTTGTCCTCTGCAGTCGGTCAGGGTGCATCCGTGGTACTCCGCAGTTCATTTCCTTTTTAGTGGCATTTTCCGTATGCTTTTCTTGTGCTTTTCCCCGCATTACGCGTGGGTATTGCTGGCCTCTCGCTGGTTATCACTGTTTTCTTATCGTGTTTGGGCCCATCGCGTCTTTTTACGCGTTGGGGTTTGTGTTTTTATCGCCGTCGCTGTGGTTGTATCGCGGACATTGGCATGGGTTTTGGGAGGCTATCGCATGGTACCGCCGTGTTGTGAATTCCACGTTAACACAGGGTTTTTTTCCCGCAATAGACTGCGATGTGTAAAGTTGCGTTAACATTTTTTGGAGATGTTTAGCGCACGTTCTTGTGAATATACCCCTTAGTGGGATCTGGGGGAAATTTCTGGATCTATTGGTCTGTACGCAATTTTTTTTTATAGGTGCAGGAACATTTGAATGCTTACAGCACTCTTGTTTGTGCACCTCTACCCCCTTGTTTGCCTTTGTGATAAGTGTGCATGACAGTTTACGCCACCCTTGGCATACCTGCAGTTCCCATGTGTTTTTAGGCGTATATTTTATCCATACATAAAGAGCCAAAAAGATACTGTGTTTCTTTGACGAAAATGCAATGTTAAATATGCCCGGTTACTAAGATTAGTATGTGAATGTATATTTAGTCATAATTGACGAGGTGGATAGCTCACCTTAATGATTTAAGCTCATGTATACACTTCAGTGTCCTTTATATTATAATAATAATAGCAAAAAGAAGAAGAAACAGGTTTGTGAAAAGATCCTATATTCTCAACTACATCACCAGCCAGATTCCAAAACACTTGAAGAAAACAAGGACATTGTTGAGGCTATATGCTACTAAAGAATGATATAATGGGGCCATTTCACCACTGTTCAATCAAATGGCCAAACAAGCCACAGTTACCACTATTTCACTTCATTTTCCACAAAAAGACCTCAAAAGAGATATAACATTGCTGACTTGGGTGCACAGAATAAGGGAAAGACTTTGGTTTGTAAAATCCAAAAGTAAAAAAAAAAAAATAGGTTTGGAAACATTGTATGGCAAATTAGGAAACAAACACCAACCTGCAGGAGTTCATACACTAAATGATATGTGGAACAACTGCAGTTAGGTGGTTGTTTTTATTATACCCAGGAAGCAGAAATGCCAAACACATAAGGTTTCCCCTAGCAACAGTGTTTAGACTCTCTATTGGACAAGAGAACTCAATATATGAATAAACAACTACAACATACGACTCAGTATGGTCAATGTTTATCACAAAATGTAGTGGAGTAGCAAGGTTATCACCTACAAGACACATACTTATAAACTATGAAGCATAGTCACAAAGGCATTTTGGAGTACGTAAAGTGGCATTCCTTTAATGCTCTTTTGGGTACTCTTACATACCTTTGTGAATTGGCCCAAAACATCTAAGCTAAGAACAAAATTGAAATATTGAAGGAATGTTCATATACAACTAGTAGAAATAGAAAGGACGGGGTCCACTTTGCACTTTTATTAACAGGGAGGTGGGCGTTTTGGGCCATTTCAAAAGGGCCTGTAAGATTACATAGAAGAGTACTCCTGTGGTACTGCTTCTTGTACACATATATGCTTTTGGGAGTCAGCCCTTATGTTTTAGAGCTGGACATCAGAGAAACCAAATCACTGGTGAAAGTTATTGAATGCTACTGTTAAATTAACAACCAGTTTAAAGGAAATAAAATTATTTGGGGTACTTCTCAAGTTGCCTCTAGCCAGTGAGATCTAGAGTTCCATGTCAGGATGATTTGATGTTGGTTTCAGAGAAAGAAGGAGAGTAATTAAAGTCTCCTGCTGTTCAATTTAATGTGTGATAAAAGCATATTTATATAACATCGATGAGCATTGGTTTCTATGATGGCATAGAAATCAAGCAAGAACAGACCCATGGGCAAGGGTCCTATTGTATGATGAGAAGGATGCCAACCATAAATAGAATGATTGTTTTTGCAGTGGTACAGCATGATGTGAAACTAGATAAAGAGTCTTGTATTATGATATTGATGTTAAATTGGTCTTTTAATTGGATAGCCCTCCATACTTACTTAGGTTTTTGAAGAATTGCATGTTTCTTATGGGTGATAAGTGTCAGGGTCTACGAGGTGAGCTTTAGTACTTTAAGGAATGGGGTGATGTTTCTAATGTTGATTCAGTCATGGGGAGCATGTCTTGTACAAGGACTAACAAGACAAAGCTGAGCTGTCTGGGTGCCTCTGTGGAAAAGGATTTAATTATTGTGAACAGGAGAATGCTTTCCCTATGTATTGTAGATTTATGGGTCTGCAAGAGGAGATAGTTTTAAGGTAGAATGTTAAGTTATGTTTTTTTAGGTGATGGATAAGGTGCTGATGAGATCTGTGATTTCCTCAAAGAAGATTTTGCAGGTATCTGGTCTGCATATTGAGTGAACAGTGGTGGCCTGAGAGGGGGCAGAGGCTGATGAATAGTTATGTAGAGTTAATGGTAGTGGATTCCAAAAGTATGCAACGCAAGGATATGTGGATGACTGTGAAGTCATGGAGATGTGTCAATTATAATACTAATAACATCTAAATGTTAAAATATTTTGGCATCAGACATGTCTGTGTCTTCATTGCTCTCAATGTCATGGCATTTCACAGGTGTTGGCCCACACTCCCTTCCACCTTTTGTCCTTGGAATTGTTAGTTGACACTTCCATCCCTTGCTCAGGACATTGTCACACAGAATGTCATCTGCGCTGTATGACACAAGTCACACCTCCCAGGATTGTGACTGTCACTTATGCTGCCCAGTTGTTATCCCACTCACCCCACATCACCAGCACAAACAGTTCTAGCCCAAACACGTAGCTCAAAATCCGTGACCATATGACCCATTTCAGTGTCAGGCTACAGCAGAATTCAAGGATCTACTGCAGAATTTGAGGATCAAGAATTTATGACAGGATTCAAGCATTCTTAGAGTCAAGGATGTACAGTGGAATTCAGGAATCCTGCACCTCTATTACACTCACACTCAAGGCATGGTCAGATTTTCCTCCCTGCTTATAAGAGAAAGCCACTGCTTCGGCTCTGCTCTTCACCTGTGTTGTTTTGCTTGGGCTCAGCTCTTCACATGTGCCCTAGGCTCTCCAGTCTAATTTTCTGTAGAATGTTACCATTCCTGTGAAATCCATGTAAACCGAAAACCTGTGTGTATTTTAAGTTGGTGTAAGAGCAGGTAGTAGAAGTAGTTTTCTGTTCTGTTTATCGCCATCTGATGAGACAAGCTGAGTCAGCACTGAGGTAAGTGCTGAGCACAGTCTTGGACATGCTAAGCACTGTTGGCAAGGAAGGAGACTGGTCAGTTTCACGTTGTTCCTGGTGCAACATTCAGACCCACAGGTTAGTTGTGGCTTAAGTCTGACACCCACAAACCTTAAAATGGCTCTGATTATTGTTAAGTACATGAAAACGTAATGCAGAGAGGTACAAATACAACTAGGCATCGTAATTGTCTATTATTACCATCACACCACAAACAGCACAAACACCAGATCCTACAGAATGGGAATCCAAACACAAGGAATGGCACCTGAGACACCATAGATGCTGAAGCTGTATTCTTCCTGTTCATAAAAAGCATACCTCACAAGCAGCATCATGACTGCCAGGGTGGAATGTAGCAGAATAGGGAGGAGAAAGGCAGCACAAAGAATAAACTGACTATCAATGAAGACTCAGGAGCTCACAAACCATCTGCTTATCATGATTCTTATGTTGATCATGTGTGCAGTCATAGAGACTCTGTAAAATATCTGTAGGATCTAGAATCATAAACTTAACAGCAATCAATACCTTAAAGCAGGTGCTGACATATTATCTGCCACACGTGGGAAACTACAAATGCTACCCAGAAACATCTGATACCACACATGGCATGAAGGTCCAATTCTACGAGAGCCATCTTCCTAAAAATGGTAGGGTTAAATAGTTTTCAGGACAAGCTAGGTGCACATGAACACCTTCCATGTTTTGTCAAATGAAACTCCAATTGATTGCTACACAAGGTTCCTAGAATCCAATCATAACATCACAACTATGAGGAAACCAGCATCCTACAAAGAAATTAAAATATACTGCCTCACATTAATGTGGCTTGTATGTCAGGAATCAAGAAACACATAACTAAGTACAGCCGTACAGAGTGATGTACGTGCGAGTGACTACAGAGCAACATCACAGATCAACTGCAATTTCAGAGCGTCACACTTTGACTCCAAAGGAAAAGGCTGCTGATATTTATTGTAGCCCCTACTTTTTTTTTGCAGGGCTCCTCCACCATACATTGTAAAGATAAAAGCAGTAGGGACCTAGGTCAGCACTATGGGAAAGACCTGTGAGTGAAAACATGAACACTGTCAGCAGAAAGTACAACATACCTGATAGGACTCATCATGTACAGTTATTGGGTAAACAGACATCTGACACAGCGAGTGGAAAAGAAAAGTTCCACAGGCTGACATGACAGTTTCCAGTATTGGCTAACAGTTGCAGATGTCTAGCATGCTGACTGATTACTATATTGCTGGAATGCAGCAAGGCACATGAAGGGAGCATGTGGTGGGAAAACGGTTAGGAGGGAACTGGATGTCTGGAAAGCAATATTGCAAGTGACAATGTGGGGAAGATAGAAGATGTTTCCACCTAAAGATCCGTGTTGGACCTGGACCTCTCTGCAGGGTCACACCCACAGTTTACCTTCACCCCTCTTGTTTCTGAACCTGTTTTATTGGCTTTTAGGACTATGTGCACTTTACCAATTATAACCAGTGCTAAAGTGCTTGTGCTCACTCCTATAAACATGGTAAAATTGGCTTAAACCAAATTGGCATATTTAATTTACCTGTAAGTCCCTAATAAAGTGGTATATCATATAACCAGGGCTAGTAAATCAAATGCTACTTGTGGGCCTGCAGCACTTATTGTGAAATTCACTTAAGTACCCCTCTAAAACATGTCTCAGGCCTGCCATTGGAGCCTCTGTGTGCTGTTTTAAACTGCCAGTTCGACCTGGTAAAATGCACCATTTGCTAAGCCTAAACCTTCCATTTTAATACTGTTAGACCTGGCACCATTGGCGTAGGTCTCCCTTCCCTCTTTCGCTTTTTGTCTCCTCTGTGTTTGCTGGTGTTAGATGCTCTGGGCGCTGTGCCACTGCCAATCAGTGCTACAGCGCGAATGCTCCCTATTGTAAATTGACTGGATGAATTGGTATTCCCATAATTGGCTCATTTGATTTACCTGTTAGTCCCTAGTATAGTGCACTGTGCGTGCCAAGGGCTGGTAGACCGAATGCTGCTGGTGGGCCTGCAGCGCTGATTGCGCCACCCACGTAAGCAGCGCGTAAAGTGTGTCTCAGACCTGCCATCGCAGAGTCTGTGCGCGGTCCAGAACTGCCATTCTTTGACTGTGAAGTGAACCCACTTCCCAGTCCCTCAACCTTCCCTTGGCATCATGTAAGTCATCCCTATGGCAGGGTGCGTTGTATGTGAAAGGTAGGACCTGCCTTGGTCTGTGTGGCATGTCCTAATAGTGAATTACACTCCATTTCGTTTTTCACTATTGCAAGGCTATGTGTTCCCTTAGGCCAGAATGGGCAGCTTTGATTATTACATCCTATAATCCTAGCTGACCCAAGGAACATGTTTGGAAAGTCGAATTTAGTATGCCTGAGCTCAGAATATTAAAACACACCTTTTCGTGGGGATTGTTTTTATATTCTGTGTTTGAAAATATCACTTCTAGGAAGTAGGTATTTTCATGCCTAAGTCGTCCAGTGTGCTCTGCTGTTATGTTTATTGGATGTCTGCTCTTGGAGGGTCAGGGCAGGCTGAGCCCGACCTGGGTCGAGTAGCGAGATCTGCAGCTGGAGTATGGGGAGGGGTGACCCTTTGATCTGAGCAGGGCTGGGCCTGGCAAGGTGAATGATGGCTCCAGCCCCCACTGTGCGTCTGATGGCAGACCCCCTCTTCCTCAAAGGCAGGATGCAGCCTCGTAAATAAAGTGCTCCAGGACCACTCCGAACTGGTTCTGGCTAGGTTCAGTGACTTGTGACTTTTGAGAACAAAGACCTGTGGGGTATAAAGATCTGCGCCGAAACCCCTACAGGGGGTGTTACTTCTGGATGTCAAGACGAACCTCTGTCCGTGTAACGAGAGGGAAAGGACTTTGAAACTTTCAGCCATCTTGCTGAAGCAACTACCCAAGGGCCTGATTCAAGCTTGCCTCCTGCCGAAGTCTCAGGGACATTAGACTTCACCCATCAGCCTTCTGAATTCCTAGTGAGAGGGGTTCTACTTGCAGGTGAGGCCTCTGTCGAGAATTCCAGAGCCTCTGGGTCTACTGTGGGGAACGCGGGCTGAGAATCATCGCTATCGTTATTGTGGGCCGCCACAGCTGAGGAGCTGTTGCCGCTGAGAGCCCGCATTTGTCTGTGCTACGAGAATCATCGCTATCGTTATTGTGGGCCGCCGCAGCCGAGGAGCTGTTGTCGCTGAGAGCCCGCATTTGTCTGTGCTACGAGAATCATCGCTATCGTTATTGTGGGCCGCCGCAGCTGAGGAGCTGTTGCCGCTAGGAGCCCGCATTTGTCTGTGCTACGAGAATCAGCGCTATCGCTATTGTGGGCTGCTGCAGCTGAGGAGCTGTTGCCGCTGAGGGCCCGCATTTGTCTGTGCTACGAGAATCATCGCTGTCGCTCTTGTGGGCCGCTGCAGCTGAGGAGCTGTTGCCGCTGAAAGCCCGCATTTGTCTGTGCTACGAGGATCATCGCTATTGCTATTGTGGGCCGCTGCGGCTGAGGAGCTGTTGCCGCTCCCACTTCACAGGGGGCGCCAGGTATAAAAATAGAGCCCTCAGAACCACTCTTCAGTACACTCCTGGACCTGTGCATACAACAGAATAAGGACTGCCCTGCTGCCAAAGGACTACCCTGCTGCTTGAAGCCCAACCTGCTGTCTGAGAAGGAAGACTAGGTTTACACCCTTCATCCCAGGATGAACTGACTCCAAGGGTCCTGTTCAACCCTGCAGTGACACAACAAGCAACATAGGTCTCCTTGCAACTGTCCAGCTGGCCTGCTGCACTAGACCTGTCTGGAAAGCAACTGGACCTGCCTCCCAAATGCGGAGTCTCCACTCACGTAAATATTTTTTACTAGTAAATATGGGAGGAACAGAGTGGAGTGGCTGGAAAATGGAGAATACTTACTACTAAGGGGGAATAAAAAGGAGTAAGAAGGGGGCGAGGGAGGGCCAGGGAGGGATTTAGAGAGAGATGTCGACCTACCCACATAAGAGTAAGGCCATTACTATTCACAAACTGCACTTTTAACCAAAAAGGGACCTAAAACAGTAATACATTACTCCAGCTCAGAGCTCAAGTAAGTCCAGCATCACAAATGGCCAACCATTTGTACTGCAACACCTTCCCCTATAAATCAATGGAGTGAGGGACATAAAATAAAACCTCATAGGAAATAATGTTAAATGAAATTAAGCTAAATTAATTTAAATAGTTAAAAATATAAATACATATAATTTAATGTTAATATATATAAAAAATATGACATATTTATAATTTAATTATAAAATAATGTAATCATCTTTTTTGCACTTAAAATTAGTGTGGCAGTACGTTTTATTAAATATATTTAAATTACTTTTAATTAATATTAATTCTATCCAACAACCCTCACTACCTTTCTTCGGGCATCTTTCTGCCGTCTATTTCAAACAACTTATCAACGCCAGTGACACTTCAGGCTTCACGGTAGGCCCATGCCAGCAGTAACTATTTTATAAATCAGAAATGTGTCTTTACACAATATATTTTTTTACCTAAGTGAAAAGCAGTTAAAAACCATTTAAGAATCAGACGCAGAGTTGGCCAATGGTGAGCCAATTGCAGAGCTTGATGACTCCCAATGGTCCAAGCATTCAAAGGTTCAGTTAACCTATATAACTCTACATATGAATTTCGTAGCCTGGAAATGAAATTCAAAATTCCATTTGCCTTACGAAAATAGAAAACCCTACTGACATATATGTGCAATTACAGCTTCCATGATACAATTGTATCTATTCATTGGTCCTTGATAAAGCAGTAAGAATAATTCTGGTGGCATTTAAACAATTTCTAAGCGTGGCTTTGCTTTGAGTTAAAGTGTGCACATTGTTTTCCGTGTAGCATGTCCATTGACTGAATATGTCTTCTTGGTGGCTAAATCTATATGTCTGTCTTTTTTTACTTTTTCGGTATTTGCACTCGTGGGTCTATTTCAGGGAAACTTCAGCAATTCTGTGCTTCGTTTTCATCAGTTTTGCACGTGGTTTTAGTTGAGTTCGGAAAGGAAACTTGACTTCCTAAAGCACAGCAGAAACGATAGAGAAGTGAAAATTCATATCTCATGGCTGAAATGTTTCTTAATAATTGCATCATTTTGTACAGTACCACTTTTTTTAACCGATAGAGGCAGTTTTGCTTCTCAGTTATGCCCTCGAATATGATGACTGAAGTTCATCGGAATCTATGCTAGTGTTTAAATTCCACAGCGAGGTGGACAGCTTTGCCCTTGGACGTAGCTAACAATGGTGCAGTAGGTGCAGTGGCACCGGGACCCAGTGGTCTATGGGCCCACTGTTATGGCCCAGTTATTGTTTACTAGCCAACCAGAGGTTATGAAGGCAAATGTTATTACTTGCATAAGGGTATCTTGTACCCTTGCCACGCACCCAGTGACTTTTGCAGGGCGCAGTCGGCCACCACCACAGAGATCAAACGTAATAATAGTGCCTTCATACAGCACCAACCGATTTTAAATATCTAAAGTTGTTTATTTTTCCACACCAAAAAACTCTTCCTTCAAACAACATACAAAATCTGCGATTTCACTCAACCTGTCACTGTTTAACTTGTAAAAAAGAATTAATGGCTGCCTCACTTTGATTTCACCTCAGACCGCTTTCTTCTCCCACCCTACACTTAATTTCTCTTTATTTCATTCTTGTAAGTTCCATCTCATACTTGATTTCTCCCGTTGCCATTGTTTTTCGCTCTTACTCTTCCTTCTTCTTTCTGTCTTCCTCTGGGTTCAAGTCTGATAATAAAAGACAAGTCCTGGTCCCTAAAAATCAGTGCTGATGCCCACTACCTGCACAAAAAAGCCCTGAATATATGTAAGAAATACCAGAGTGCTTTCTGATTAAAAGAAACACGTTTAAATCAGAGAGCATGTGGAAAACATGATACAATAGTCAAGTAATAGTTACATTTTTAAAGATATAGGAAAAGTTGACATGTATTCATATAACTTAGTTATGGTTACTATAATAGCTCTTATTTGCAAGCAGGATGAGAGGCCAACCCTACGGTGGGTTCATTACTACTCATGACTTTTGTCATCAGCACTACTAACAGAGGTAACAAGGACTGGTCTGTCAACCCAAGGGATGCTGGAGGCCTCTAGCAGTAGCGTCCTCGGCTGCACAACACCACAGACACCAGCGTTGAGCGTTACAATGGAGTCAGGGCGTTTATGCCCAGCTCCACTTCATTAGCCCAGTCACCTGCCCTATGACACGGATAGTCAATGGGTGTGGCAAGGGTATAGGAAAGCCCGCAAAAGAGCAGGTTCTTCTGTAGTGTGTCCTGATGGGTACTGCACTACAGTAGCATCCCTCACAGCAACCAACCAAACATCTGACCGTATAGCCTCCAAGAGAGAACAGCCATCATATCATGCTAAAATACAGAGTGGAATGACTGTTGCGTACAGCAGGGACACCCAGTGGCGTACCGCAAAATGTGAAGGCCCCCTGCAGAATGGGAGGAGGGGCCTCCAAATCTCATATATGACATATATTCAATGGCCTAGGGCTGAGTAGGGGTCCCTTGAATGGTTGAGGTCCAACTTAAGGGTTGACACTCCCTGGCACTGCAGGGGATGCAGAGGCCTGTGCAACATCCCTGGAGACACCTGGAGAGGGGCTGTGCTAGGCTCTGAATGGAGAAAGCTACCATGCTACCTCACATGAACATTCATATGCCCTTGATGAAGAAGAAAATTGCTGATTCCCTTAGTTGACACATAAAACCGATTTTGACACCTTTTGAGAGAAACATGAAAAACGTACACAATTTGTGTTTACTATACTTTGGAGAATCTTGAGAGATAGATCATAAAAAGATTTAGTTAATGCATCGTTAAAGCATGCAGAAGAGTGTAGAGAAGATGAAAATGCTCGTTTTAATAACATAGGTTTGTGGTATACTAAATTACAATGGTGTATTTGTTTAATGTGGAATAGAAATGTGAAGGTGATGACTCACGTGTTATAGAGGTTTATTAACCTTTTCTCCATTAAGGAATAATATGTGGGAAGATTTAATAAAACTAATGCATTTTATATGACATTACGTGTATTTCAGTAATCTTGGTTTAAAACGCCATGCTTTGCATACGTGAAATTGGGCACCAAGGGGAAAAGAAAGGAAGTGGTGCTACACGCTCATACTAATTCCAATTACTCTGGAACTTCTAGAGAATGACCTTCATATATTTACTAATGAGAGTTACTATAAACGATATCAGAATTCTGTGTTTTGAATTAATATTACATGTTGGTACTTTGGTAATGTTGTAATGTGCTATAGTTGCACATGAAAATTACAATAAAAACAAAATGCTTTATAAGTGCGAAGAATTTAAAGTAATATGAAAAGGTTTTAGAGACTTTGAATGTAATGCATATTTTCATTATTTTATATTCTGCATTTCATGAACAAAATTCAATTCAGGCCTCCATTTTTCTTTACTTGCTTGATTCTGTTCTCATGGAAAGGCTCCTTAGATTCACAATGTGGAATGAAACTATGTTTCACAGAAAAAGTTCCCATACACATAATAGGGCTACTTGCTATTAATTTGCTACTTTGAGAACATCTGCCATGAGAAATTGTCCTCTTGAACTCAGTCATGCGGTTTTACTAAAAGACTGTTGGCCATAACTTGCTTTCTTGAATAGTTTGACGGCATACGTGATGAACACCACCTTTATGCAATTAAATGTGTCTTCTTGATACTGAATGACGATCACCCTATACAAACTGACCAATGGACTGAGTGGTCTGACCAGATGAGGTGACCCAGGAGGTGTCACTCCGGAACTTGTGGATTAATATACTGTGACAGAGCGACTAAAGGTGTGAGACACCTTTTCTTTTCCTTCAGAGATCTTGCTCTTTGCAGACTCAACTGGCTGATGCACACACTATGGGGCCGATTCCGATTCGGGCCGGAAAACGTACCGACCGACTCGGAGCCGGAATTAATTCCGACCGACACGGACCGGTGCAGCCCGACCCGCAAAGTACGATGAAAAGCGTGCAAAATCCGACCGACTCGTACGGAACACAAGCCGAACGACCGAACCGCACGGAAAACAGCTATCCGGCCGGAAAAGCACGCGAATCGAACCGACCGACACGCACCAGGAAGAATCCCGAACGAAACGTACCCACGAACTCCGACCCGCCAAGTACGATGCAACGCGTGGAAAGCACGACCGAGTCGCACGGAGCTCAAGCCGTATGACCGACACGCATACAAAACAGCGAGCCGAAGCAACCCAATACACCGCGATCGACGCGTACGCAGCACAGGAAACAGCACAAACACAGCGTGAACGACTCGGAGAAGCTCGCACGAGACAACTGCAGGGTCCGACTCGGTCAGAAGAACGTCTCCTACCTGCACAAAAAGTACAAAGGGAAAAACACAAAAAAAAAGGCCAAACAAGCAATTACAAAGCCAATAAATACTGGGGGGGGGGGGGACAGGGAACAAAGACACACCCACAACTCCACCCATATAAAGGACACAAATCCCTACCATGATCCTTTGCAAATTCAAATGACCTGCCAGCACAGAACACCAACAGACAGCAACCACACACACACTCACAGCTCATCCATCACACAAGCCACACACCATCAGCACCTCAACAAATAGCACCCTCACATACACCCAGCAAAACACACACTCACACACCCTCACTTGCACACCAACACACACATCACTCACCACCACCATGCCCCCAAGAAGAATCCAAAGTTCCTAGTCCTGGTAGATGAGATCCTCAGGGTAGAGCCACAGCTGTTTGGTACACTGGTCCAACAGACCCCCATGTCGCAGAAAACCAAGATGTGGGCGAGGATCGTTGACAGGGTGAACGCACAATCACCATGTTTGCGCACAAAGGAAGACATCCAGAACAGGTGGTATGATGTGCGCAGGAGGGTCAGGGACCTACTGAAGAAGGATTACATCTTGAGCCAACACACCGGCAGTGGCCCTCCTGCCAAACCACTATACCTCAGGCCCTGGGAGGAGAAGGTGCGGGCCATCCTACCACCAGTGAGCGTCTATGGACTAGAAGACATCCCAGAGCCTGGTGAGTACACAACCAATATACCCAATATCGTGTGACAATACACACACATCACTGTCAAGGGGATAGTCAAACCATGCACCCTTAGCAAATACACAGCAACAAAAACAGAATCATCCCAAGATGTGTATGCCAGTCAGATAAACACAATACATGCCATCTCATAGTGATATGTAACTGTGTCATGACATGTACAAACCCTACAACAAATAAAGCTAGGCAGTGGCACAAATATAACCAACAAACACTGTCAGATATGTAGCCACCACTACAACACCACCACACAGGCAATCCCACAGAAAGGAAGGAATTCTGTGTATGCTGGTCAAGTCTGTGTAGCCAATAGCATCATGGGAGTCGTACTCACAGATATTGCCCACCATCACAATACGCCCATCAACACCACTCTGAACCATGCTCACATCACGGGGAGTGGAAAACAACTGACAAGATGGCTGACCCTGGCTACTGCTGTGGGGAGCACAAGGCCCTGCTGGGAACTGTGCACCAACCAACAGCAGGACACCACTGTCTGACATCCTGAAAGACAACTTGCACTCCCTGCAATGGAAGCACGTTCCGTGGTGGGATATCTGGCTGGGTGGGAAGGAGGACTGACAGCTATGACCATAGTTACCAGCAGCTCTTCCCACACACACCCCTAACCCAAACTACACACAACTCACCTGGGAAAATGCATTGCCTCACACTAAAAATATTTATCCCACAAAGAACCACCACCCTGGGTCATGCTGTGGGAAGCACAGTGACACAAATGGGACTTGTAGCCAAACAAACGCCAGGACAACACTGTCAGCCATCCATTCAGCACAGGCACACTACCCCACAGGGAAGCAGAGTCAGAAGGAAGGAAGTATAGGCAAGCTGGGAAGGGGGTGGAGGCAATAGCATGATGGGAGTGGTAGTCACGGCTCAACATCCCCCCACATGGCCCAGCAAGCTCACACTGAAGCATGCACACCTCACAGAGAGTGGAAAGCCCCATCAAAGATGTCTGACACTGCTGCTCTGTTGTGGGGAGCACAAGGCCATGCTGGGAACTGGCCACCAACCAACAGCAGGACACCACTGTCAGCCATCTTGCCATTGCTGGCACACCCACACTCAGTGAAGTACACTCAAAAGGAAGGAAGTATGGGCATGCTGGGAAGGGGGGTGGAGGCAATAGCATGATGGGAGTGGTAGTCACAGCTCAACATCCCCCCCACATGGCCTAGCAAGCTCACACTGAAGCATGCACACCTCACAGAGAGTGGAAAGCCCCATCAAAGATGTCTGACACTGGTGCTCTGTTGTGGGGAGCACAAGGCCATGCTGGGAACTGGCCACCAACCAACAGCAGGACACCACTGTCAGCCATCTTGCCATTGCTGTCACACCCACACACAGTGAAGTACACTCAAAAGGAAGGAAGTATGGGCATGTTGGGAAGGGGGTGGAGGCAATAGCATGATGGGAGTGGTAGTCCCAGCTCAACATCCCCCACATGGCCCAGCAAGCTCACACTGAAGCATGCACACCTCACAGAGAGTGGAAAGCCCCATCAAAGATGTCTGACACTGCTGCTCTGTTGTGGGAGCACAAGGCCATGCTGGGAACTGGCCACCAACCAACAGCAGAACACCACTGTCAGCCATCTTGCCATTGCTGTCACACCCACACACAGTGAAGTACCCTCAAAAGGAAGGAAGTATGGGCATGCTGGGAAGGGGGGTGGAGGCAATAGCATGATGGGAGTGGTAGTCACAGCTCAACATACCCCCCACATGGCCCAGCAAGCTCACACTGAAACATGCACACCTCACAGAGAGTGGAAAGCCCCATCAAAGATGTCTGACACTGGTGCTCTGTTGTGGGGAGCACAAGGCCATGCTGGGAACTGGCCACCAACCAACACCAGGACACCACTGTCAGCCATCTTGCCATTGCTGTCACACCCACACACAGTGAAGTACACTCAAAAGGAAGGAAGTATGGGCATGCTGTGAAGGGGGTGGAGGCAATAGCATAATGGGAGTGGTAGTCACAGCTCAACATCCCCCCACATGGCCCAGCAAGCTCACACTGAAGCATGCTCACCTCACAGAGAGTGGAAAGCCCCATCAAAGATGTCTGACACTGCTGCTCTGTTGTGGGAGCACAAGGCCATGCTGGGAACTGGCCACCAACCAACAGCAGGACACCACTGTCAGCCATCTTGCCATTGCTGTCACACCCACACACAGTGAAGTACACTCAAAAGGAAGGAAGTATGGGCATGCTGGGAAGGGGGTGGAGGCAATAGCATGATGGGAGTGGTAGTCACAGCTCAACATCCCCCCCCACATGGCCCAGCAAGCTCACACTGAAGCATGCTCACCTCACAGAGAGTGGAAAGCCCCATCAAAGATGTCTGACACTGCTGCTCTGTTGTGGGGAGCACAAGGCCAGGCTGGGAACTGGCCACTAACCAACAGCAGGACACCACTGTCAGCCATCTTGCCATTGCTGTCACACCCACACACAGTGAAGTACACTCAAAAGGAAGGAAGTATGGGCATGCTGGGAAGGGGGATGGAGGCAATAGCATGATGGGAGTGGTAGTCACAGCTCAACATCCCCCACATGGCCCAGCAAGCTCACACTGAAGCATGCTCACCTCACAGAGAGTGGAAAGCCCCATCAAAGATGTCTGACACTGCTGCTCTGTTGTGGGGAGCACAAGGCCATGCTGGGAACTGGCCACCAACCAACAGCAGGACACCACTGTCAGCCATCTTGCCATTGCTGTCACACCCACACACAGTGAAGTACACTCAAAAGGAAGGAAGTATGGGCATGCTGGGAAGGGGGGTGGAGGCAATAGCATGATGGGAGTGGTAGTCACAGCTCAACATCCCCCCCCCACATGGCCCAGCAAGCTCACACTGAAGCATGCTCACCTCACAGAGAGTGGAAAGCCCCATCAAAGATGTCTGACACTGCTGCTCTGTTGTGGGGAGCACAAGGCCAGGCTGGGAACTGGCCACTAACCAACAGCAGGACACCACTGTCAGCCATCTTGCCATTGCTGTCACACCCACACACAGTGAAGTACACTCAAAAGGAAGGAAGTATGGGCATGCTGGGAAGGGGGATGGAGGCAATAGCATGATGGGAGTGGTAGTCACAGCTCAACATCCCCCCCCACATGGCCCAGCAAGCTCACACTGAAGCATGCACACCTCACAGAGAGTGGAAAGCCCCATCAAAGATGTCTGACACTGCTGCTCTGTTGTGGGGAGCACAAGGCCATGCTGGGAACTGGCCACCAACCAACAGCAGGACACCACTGACTGACATCCTGAGAGTCAACCTGCACTGCAAGGGTGGCATGCTTCATGGTGGGAGAACTGGGCTGGAGGGAGAAGGATGTCCGGATGTCAACCAAATACCACCAATGCTGGCTATGCACACACCTCAAACAACAACTAAAGAGTGAACTCAAAAGAAACGAAAAAGAACAAGAAAGAGAACACAAGGAAAACCATTAGTGTTTAAAAGAACCCTCACTCACCAACCTAGTTGGTGACATGCTTCATCATTGGGTCCCCACCAGAGAGGCCGAGTGCCTCTCCGGTGTGCTACGACGCCTGATTACAGCGGAGCTGGTTTGCTGTGATTGGTGTAAGTGATAGTGAGAATTAAAAGGTGCCTCGGTTTATTCCCAGAAAAATTTAATGGTGGAAAACCAGGCAACAGTTAAAAACAACAAGTGTATTGGATGGTCACTGCCCGGCTAATTTGTCCAAGCACATCCAATGTGTGAAATGTATAAAAAGATGGTCAACATGTTTCTGCTTCAAGGTGCGAATAGCGAAGCTTCGTCAGGACCAACCCACCACGGCGGTATGTGCACGCTAAGGCACACCTAACCTGTGGGGGTATAACAAATAAACTCACGGTTTACTTGTTCAGACCTTCAGAACTTCTGAAAGCCATTATAAATGGGAAGTTAGACTAAACTTCGCAACATGGGTCCCAGTGGGAGGCGCTTGACATCTGTTCAAGCCTTAAATGTAGACCAGCGCCCGTTCAGCACCTACTCGTGGACACGGAGGGCTACGAGTAGGTGCTGAACGGGCGCTGGTCTACATTTAAGGCTTGAACAGATGTCAAGCGCCTCCCACTGGGACCCATGTTGCGAAGTTTAGTCTAACTTCCCATTTATAATGGCTTTCAGAAGTTCTGAAGGTCTGAACAAGTAAACCGTGAGTTTATTTGTTATACCCCCACAGGTTAGGGTGTGCCTTAGCGTGCACATACCGCCGTGGTGGGTTGGTCCTGACGAAAGCTTCAGCTATTCGCACCTTGAAGCAGAAACATGTTGACCATCTTTTTATACACTTCACACATTGGATGTGCTTGGACAAATTAGCCGGGCAGTGACCATCCAATACACTTGTTGTTTTTAACTGTTGCCTGGTTTTCCACCATTAAAATTTTTCTGGGAATAAACCGAGGCATCTTTAATTCTCACTATCACTTACACCAATCACAGCAAACCAGCTCCGCTGTAATCAGGCGTCGTAGCACACCGGAGAGGCACTCGGCCTCTCTGGTGGGGACCCAATGATGAAGCATGTCACCAACTAGGTTGGTGAGTGAGGGTTCTTTTAAACACTAATGGTTTTCCTTGTGTTCTCTTTCTTGTTCTTTTTTGTTTCTTTTGAGTTCACTCTTTAGTTGTTGTTTGATATATACCTGGGGGATTAAGAGTGACTTCTTTGCCTTCCCTCGCTCTCCTGTTGTTTAATTCTCTTTCTCTAGGCACACACCTCAACATTCACATTGAAATGCTTCATGTTGTCAGGACAATGCGCTACACCAATATCAACAGCTGACTGTGACAAATTAGGACAATGCAATGTACAGGCCCGCATCCA